>SPJY01014738.1:0-28367 GCA_005191435.1 Raddia distichophylla
ATAACACTGTACTTAAATGTTTGTTTTTATAAAGTTGAGTATTGTCATTCCAGGTCATTGAGGATATGTCTATACAAGCAAATGTACCTGCTTTAGCAATGGAAGAGGTACTAATATCCTTCATTGATCCTTGATGTTATTCCATTAAGCATTTGTTATATTGGTTTCTTTGTGTTGCAGATTGCACCTGTAGCTGTTTCAGATGCTGCAATGCTTGCTCCTGAAGAAATTTTTGAAGGAAAAGGTGATGTTAAAGAAGAGACAGAACTTACACAAGCTGAGCGCAGAAGAAGAAGAGCTAACAAGAAAAGAAGATATGCAGGTATTTTTTTTCCCTTTAGGTCCTAAAAAATGATTTTGTGCTTTCATGTGCCCTATGCTCTTTTTTTTGTAAATCTTCTATGCAAGCAGTGAATAAAGCCTTTTTTTACTTCTTCACTCAGAAAGGTTCATACCTCAGTCAAATATTGGAAAAACATAAATACGTCTCCATGTGGTCTAAAATGAGTTAACAAGGTGGGAGCATTTTTTTTGTTTTCCTTGTTTTGCCATGCAGGGTCACATAAGGAGAGGCCATCCAAGATGCAGAAAGACTAAACTCCTTGATTGGGGAAGCACTTGCAGAACTGATGCCCTGCTGTTAGAATCTTGGGAGCTGAAACGCTACTTTAGCATTGCGGTGTGCTGATTTTTGCAGCGTGCACCTTCCATCTGTAGTTCTGTACTATATGCCCCCTTGCCATAACAAATTGGTTGGGCACGGTGCATGTCTACAGCTATATAAGCACACAAGATGTATCTGCCATTTGCCGAGTGCACAATTTTGTGCGTTGTAAAATGGTTCGTGCATGTCTTAAGGAGTGAAAAAGGCTGTTTTTTGAAACCTCTCCAATGTTTCTAAGCCTCTCCGATGAGCATCTCCAGCTTCTTAATTGGGTTCAGTCATCTCTGTGGAAAGTCTTTGCGAGATGCATCGAGAACCGCTTTCAATTCTATCGTCTAGTGTTTTTTTCCCCTTTAGGGCCCGTTTGGGAGGCCCAATCCCCGCCCGGATCCCGGTCCGTTCCTGGGGTGGAGATCCACGTGACAATATCTCCCTGGGACAAAATGTAACGCGTTTGGAAGCCCGTGAACCCAGGGATGTTCGGCCCCTCCTCGCGATCCACGGGGAAATCGCCCGAGCCTGGGGACTCGTGGATTTCCTCCCCTTGGTCCTCTCGCTCGCTCCGTTCGCTCTAGATCCACGACCCTAGCGCTGCCTCTTCTTCCCTCCGCCTCAGCCTCTGCCTTGCCAAGCTCCGGTACGGCCGCCGCCGCCTCCTCTTCTTATTCCTGCAGCCATATCCGGTCCCCGCAGCCGCCTCCAACCGCCATTGCGTGGTCGCCGGTAGGAGGCCTTGTCCATCCGGAGCGTTGTGGCTAGGAAGACTGCAGACGGTGATGGAGTTCTGCCCAGCGTGCGAGACATTGTTGCAGATCATGCAGGCCATTCAGCGGCCACCGCCTACGCCTCTACTGGTTTATTTCTCAACACGATCCACGGGGAAATCGCCCGAGCCTGGGAACTCGTGGATTTCCTTCCCTTCCTTGGTCCTCTCGCTCGCTCCGTTCGCTCTGGATCCACGATCCTAGCGCTGCCTCTCCTTCCCTCCGCCTCAGCCTCTGCCTTGCCAAGCTCCGGTACGGCCGCCGCCGCCTCCTGTTCTGATTCCCGCAGCCATATCCGGTCCCCGCAGCCGCCTCCAGCCGCCATTGCGTGGTCGCCGGTAGGAGGCCATGTCCACCCGGAGCGTTGTGGCTAAGAAGACTGCAGACGGTGATGGAGTTCTGCCCAGCGTGCGAGACGTTGTTGCAGATCATGCCGGCCATCAGCGGCCACCGCCTACGCCTCTACTGCCCCGCCCTCGCCTTTCCCCCACCCCCCACATCTCTGCTCTCCCGGTTTGATATTATATAAATATATTCCTGGTTTGATAGATAAAGCTAGCGAGGTCACTTGTTTATCAAAACTCAAGATGAAAAGGGCTGGGAAAAGGGTCACATTATTTCGAGGGTAGCTGACTACTTGTTTGTTTGAATGTAATGACATATTATTACTTGCTGGACCTATTTCTTTTCATTTCCATTTTGATTAATACGAGCATATCGGGTTTAGTCGGTTAGGACCAGCTAGCAAGATGATTATACATTGTAGTTCAAAGTCTTATCTATCGTCAACAAATTATGGATCAGAGGAATATGCACCTGATGTTCAACACTTCTTTTATTTGGAGAGTAGCACATCGAGTTGTTTCTATTTATCATAGGTATTATTAATTAATGAGGTAGCAGCATAATGTGGATTCATCACACATGCACACATGCTTAGCTCCATGGTTAGACATAACATCAATGTTTTTTGGGCGCGCGTGTGTGTTTTTTTTAGATTGTCTACTATGCTGTTATGCTGCCATTGATCTTTGACAGTGGAATGAAGCCATATTTCTAAGCTTTGCTTTAAAATCAATATAGCAGACCTGATTATGATAATATTTCTTTGGCACTACATATCAGTTCACCAATGAATATTGCCACTTAAAGTACACCTTTTCTCTCAAAGATTGTTAGGTATATACAACTGTCAAATATTGACTACATTAGTGTCATGAAGCTGAACACATACTGTGTGTAACCATAGTTCTCTAAGTACGTCCAATAAACTTTTTTTCAGCTACATGCCTAGGTGCCATAATGGAGAAGCATACTATAGAAAGATACAAATTCGATTAGCTGATGAACCAATGACAACGTACAGGTGTTCTAAAGAAGAGTGCCAGTTTGATTGGAAGGATGATTGACTTTTAATATATTATACTTGTTTTTTTAACTTTATAACTTCCTCTCCCAGTTATTTATTGCAAACTGGTGACATGTCCTGATAAAAAAGAATGCAAGTCGTGCCATGTGAACATTTGTAAACAATCTCTATTCTTCGGAACCTCTACTAAGGCTATGTGTTTGTTCTCTTGAACTTGAAGTAATTAATGGTTCTGATAATTTGGGGCTGCTTGAGACATGATGTTTTTGCATGAGTGATAGAGAGTTTTTTTTTAATCCATTGGTAGGATGTCTAGTAGCTCATCTCTTTCCTTTGCTTTGTAATTTACTGGCACATAGTTGCATATAATGACCACCTTCATGTTTTGTTTTATTATAATGCAGGCTTGACATCAAGGAGAATATACTGACGTTGAATACACTGTAGGAAGATGGTTAAGCTGGGGCAGAAGTAATGGAACTAGTTTCTTTCAATCTGGACAAAAAAGACACAAACTGGCTTTTGTTTAATTTGTTTGTCGCGTGCTATGAGGATTTAGATGTTTAGATCTATGTGTTTCTATTTTCTTTTGGCGATATATTCCATGTATTTCCTGTCTAGTGAATGCTTAGTAGTAGCAATATGGATTTTGTATTGTGGATGTTGTACTATTAGCAACATGGATCTTATGCTTATTAGCAGCAGTATGGAGCTGGCTAAACTACAGTACAAAGCAGTATGGTAGTAAGAGCAGTACATACTCCCTCCGTCCAGAAATGATCTTCGTATTTGGCTGGCGCAGCGAGACCAAGACGGCTTGAATTTGCAGGGTGTTCATTTAAATCGTGTCTATCTGGCACCAACGACGCCTCGATTTTAGCCGCCTTCCCCGCGTCGCATTCATGGCAGCGTGCTGTGATTTTGCATGGCAGCCAGCGCTACATGCGGAGAGCCAAAGAGAAAGTGCCACGGATGCATTGCATGCACATGCAAATAACTGAAGGGGCACACGCTAATCCTTTTCCATCAATACGCACGGGAAACGAAACAATGCGGCTAGAGAAATGAGCACCAAATTCCAAATACGAAGATCAATTATGGACAAAACTAAAATCGTAATATGAAGATCATTTCTGGACGGAGGGAGTAGCACTAGCAGTACATATGTATTCCTTGTATATGGTCTCTCTTTTTTCCATTTTCTGAATTGCTTTCGATGGCTGGGATTTCCCTCCCATTCCCAAACCCAGCGCACAATCCCGGCGCGAGGATTGTGGTGGGGTTTCTGACCCAGGGAATCGAATGGACAGAAAAATCCATGCCAGGGATGTATTTCCCAGGGAACTAACCCCTGGCCAGCCAAACAGGCCCTTATGGTCTGGCCATTGTTTTCTGTTCTTTGCCCACAAATTTTGTTCAGCTTCGGCCTTACAGACTTCCAGTAGAAACCAGACGGTATGAATTCTGAAATATAAAATGAGAACTGCTTGAATTCAGAAATATAAAATTAAACAGTAAATGTGAGTGGTTTGCTAAATGTTTTTTAACTAGGGTTACAAAAAGGGATCATATCATATGCAATCAAGCTTATGCTGCAACAACCGTATAACCGAACCATCAAAAGTTGTAAAAAAAATTCTGAAAAAATTGTATATGTGCATCATTTTTTACTCTGCCTATGTATGAAATTTAAAGTAAAGTTTATTTTATATTAAGAGTTATAAAAAAAGAAAACTGATAGCTTTGACAGTTCAAAATTGATAGAAATTTATATTTTTGTAACTTTCAATATAGTATATGAATTTGAACTTGAAATTTTATACAAATGTAGAGTAAGTTGAAAAATACATCTATAAAATTTTTTACAACTTTTGATAATTTGGTTGTATGAAGGTTGTATTGTAAGCTTGATTGCGCATGATATGTTCCCATACAAAATCATTTAGATTTCTCAATAAATTGACCGAAAGAACAAGTGTCTCGCTCGAGTATAGGAGACGTGGTCTGCGCGGATGAGTGGGTTTGTGTAAAAACATGTAAATTTTGTGTTAGAATGATTTGCATTAAACTATTTGAACATTAAGTCCTCTTTGATTCATTGTTTTAGTTTAGTACTGGTTTGATTTAAAAATTTTGTTTTTTTTTTGTACAGACCATTAGGTGTGACATTTTGAAATATTTTTTAGAACTCTGTAGGATTTTCTTTAAGATCTCAAAAATATTTTTAACAATTTGTTTAGCCTTTTCATACTTTTTTATATACTTTTAAAAGGAAGGCATGATACTATTTAAAAAATATGTTGTGATCTTTCTATGAAACAATTGTTTTGTGGGTAAATATCCATAAGTAGTTAACAAATTAAAGATAATCTCATTATTACTGCGTGCATATTCTGCCCGATGGATGGAAATGCCACTATGATCCATGCCCGAAGGAAGCCACCACTGACATCATACCGCTATTCTCCATCTCTTTATTCTATTATGTAAGGAAGGCATATCATACATTACATGTACAATATTATGACAATCGATAAAGGAGTTCCAATTTTCACTTGTCACATTGTCTCTCAAATATAACCATTGTGCTAATAGATTGTAACACATCAACACTTAGTCTAGGTGAGAACTCTCTCTAGAAGTACTAATAACATTGCTAATCACGATTAAGAGTAGAAGAGAAACACATAGAGGGATGGGAACGAAATTTTTTTTGTTCTTTGGATCTTCGTTGTTCATAGGGGAGTTGCAGGGCACTCCGTTCAATCATCCCTGTTAACACCCCATGGTGGAGGATCCTAGAAACCAATTTGATGTCTATGATGGCATTTGCACTGGAGGAAACAAGACTCCAACACTTCATCATCGCGCATGGTAGTGGTAGCGGCGTAGGATCAGCGATCCTCATCGTTACCACACATCCAGAAGGGGAAAGTGGTGGAAGGCAATAGAGAGGTATTGTATCTGCTACAGGGAGAAGGGTAATGATGCTCTGATCACCTGGTACTCTCGTGTCAGTGCCTTCCCCGTCGGTGCCATCTCACTGAGAGGTTCGATGGCTCCTTCACCGAACTACGCGCTGGGATCCCCTAATGGTTCCAGGTACTTCATAACTGTTGCACATGATAAAAACGACATGGCGGCAGTTGTTTCTCTTCAGACAGACCACCAACGCAGTAGGAGCGGCTACATGCCATGGAGGAGCTGAGGAGGGCAGAGTACCCCCTCAGTTTCTTCTCCATACCCTTAAAACCTCCAAGGCTCCTGGTGTTGAGATTTCTCTTGCCATCGTTTCTCCAAGACGAATGCTCTTCAGAATTGAAATACAGGACAATAAAGAGGGTCTCCTTACTCCATTTGGTGTGGACGTTGGCCCTTCGGTCTTCACTATGCATGAATGATGAGGCACTGCACCATTCTACACCAACACAATCACTTCCATGAGTGTTACTGAAGCCAAATAGATCAACTTGCCTGTCCAAAGTCAATCTATGAAAAGTCTTCCTTATACCCACACCTAGATGTAAGAGAGCAGAAGCAATCGAGTAAATAATCCCATAGTGAAATGAGCGTTAGATGTTGTATCATCCTACTAAAACGATGATATCTAGGTTATAAAGGAATATTAGGGTAATACAATATTTCAAAGGAATAGCTATACACATAAAATAGGAATAACTAATCTCCCACTAAAATACTATAAACATAGTCATGCAATTTAACAAACAAACTCATTTTATTTTAACGTTGGGTTCTACATGATCAATGAACTGTATATGACTTGCCTTTGCCACCACTCTCTTCTAGCCCCTGCAAAAAAAAAATCCTTTGCTGGCACACCTTTTGAAATAAACGATTCTAAACAAAAATCAGTAGCAACAACAACAAATAAATAAAGCAGTATAGAAAAGCATTTGAAAAAATAAATTAAATTCATAAATAAACAATACACAAAAGTATTTGGAGAGCTATGATTGTTGTTGCTAGGGCATCGAGGAAACTCGCGAGATGGGCATTCGGAAAAAACGGATTGGTGATCTAGGCGACCGAGGGCTCCCATACCATAATTCCTGCCCCTGGCGGCTGTGGCCACGGCCGGTTGACCCTACCGCTGCCGGCGGGCAGCTAGCACTTCCCCGTCGGCTCTCCTCCCCCGAAGTGGAGTCCCAAGGCGGGCCTCCTCCTTCTTTCTCCCTTCCTCCTTCGATCTGCGCAGGAAGGCATGGCGCATGAGTTGCGGCGAGGCGCCGTGGTGGCGCGTCGCTGGGTGAGTGAGCTGTGGCGGCACATGTGGACTCATGGGCTGCGGTGAGGCTCCGTGGTGGCGCAGCACCGAGGCGGCGGCAAGCGCGCAGACCCGCGGTGGCCACCGTGTTGCTGTTGTGGCACAACGGGGTGCCTCCGGTCCTTGTCCATCCAGATCTGGCCGGCATGACGGGTAGATCCCCATGGTGATCTGTCTGTTCGTATTCGGCGCTGATCTTGGATGGCTGAGCGGCTACTTCTAGCGACAGCGTCTTCATCTTTATGCAGTGGCTTCCATACTGGATCAAAGACCAAAGTCACCTTGGCATTGACTCACAAATCGCGGAGTTTGTGGCTGATTGCAGTTGGGCAAGGCTAGGAGGTATGGCGGCAACTGGCTCGGTAAGGTGGGGGAGGCAACACTGAGGAGCTTCGATTTGGTGGTGCCTTTTGGTATTGGTTCATCGACTTCGAGGAGAAATCCCTAGGTATGACCTTAGTTTGTCGTACCTGGCAATGGTGATATTGTTTGTCACTACTTTGCCGAAGGAAATGTCTGGAGTTTGAATAATTTTCTCTACATGGTGAAAACCTATGGTCTGGTCTTTATTGGTTGGATCATGGTAGCGGTGGCATGTATGCGTGTCGTTTTCTTTTTGGAGGCGTTGCTTTTGGAGGACCTTCTCATAGTTCAAGTGTTGCTATGGTGGTGCTTGGTCTTGAAGATTAAGTTGCGTGTTGTAGCTTACTGCGGCATGACATATGTTGTCATGTCATTTTTTTTTAATAATTATAGGCTGTGTGCATCTTAGCTATGCAGAGTTGAGAGTAGTCTTAGAACGATTGTATCACCTTGATGTAATTATCTAAGATCAATAAAGCGTCTTTTGTCTAAAAATGATTGTTGTTGCTTAAAGGGTGTTCAATGGATTGCCCACACTGCCACACATGTGGGGACACTAGAATTAAAACTTTTTTAGGTATTTTTAATGTTTCTTTATTTTAAATTGAAATTTTATTTTAAATTTGAAGTTCAAAATTTTGAATTTGTGCTAGCTTTATAGAGTCATTTTCTATACCATACGCAACAATAAGGTTCAATTTTGGTGAACTTGCGAACTCTATTTGATTAGAGGTCTAATTAGTAACCTGACCTAGTAGTCTGGTCAGACTTCGAGTCGTGTTCAAGGTTCAAGTCAAGTTGGGTCTGGGTCAACCTCCACTGCGCCCACCCTGAACCCCTGCCATTATATCCAAATCCTCTAGCCAAGATTATCTTCATGCCCAAGTAACCCTAGGACTCCCCCCTCGAATCCCCCATGACCATCCCCACCGCCACTCTCAGAGCATGTACAGTGGTTGAGAAGGCTGCTAGCTCTAAGCTGTCTCTAATCATTGCCATGTCAGCTAGAGATAATACTAGAGACCGTACATACAATGGGTTGTCTATAAAAGCAGTCTACACTGTTATTTAATGTTTGCACAATGGGATGATCAATCATGCATGTTCACTGTGTAGCCTACATGATGCACAATGGAAACAGGTGTGACTTTTTTGTTGCTGAGGAAAAGGCCGCACCTAATCCTGGTGGGCCCAACAATGGAGATGACGCAGGCGCTATGCAGTCTCCAGGCCATCGCTACATCGTCTTGAGTCCTTGGTTTTCGTGCTAGCGACGTCACTCCGCGAAGAGTCGGCTCTTCTCTCTCCTCCTTCTCTCTCTTCCACATCAGCAATGAGATGTCATGGCACCTCTTAGAGATGGTTTAGAGACTGCTAACATGTACCACTGTATATTCTCTCACAGCTCCATCCCTCTTTCGCTCAGCAGAGAGTTTCTTATCCCCTATAAATCCATGGCGGCTGTAACCCCTCCTCTCTAGAAAGGTCGACGACAAGCTTCTCCTCTCCTTCCACCGACGACACTACGACAACCTCCTCCGGTGAGACCTTCTTTTTCCTTGGTTCCCAATGGTAGCGACATATCTTTATCCCTATGTAGAAGCAGTGCGGCGGCAGGCTCTCATGATAGGGTGGCAACGACTACCACCCATGTTCAACATGGTGGTGGCCGCGGCGACGAATCTTTACCCCCATGACCGCGGCGGTTACCCGGATTAGTTTAGTTGTTCAACTTTTCTTGTTCTCGGGTTAGGGCTCACCGGGGCACCACATGGGGCGAGCCGAGTCTTAGTCGAGGCACCACTATGAGATCCCTGAGGAGGGTTGGGTTGGGTTGAGGCGAGACCCGACCAGATCCGACCCATCGGGTTGGGTCGAGGCAAGACCCAACCCGATCCGGCCCTTCTAGACCTTTTGACTAGCAAGCTGACACATGCGATGCACGTTTCATAAAAAAATGCTAGTATATAGAACATGCAGTTCACATTCAAATACTACGTCGATGCACTTTTTATTGATGGATGCAATATGACCAAACATTTTAGACACTTCAGAAAGTTCTCAATTTTCTACAACAAGATATGAAATAAGAACATCAAAATACAGAGAATTAGCAAAATCAAAGGTACAAAAGTAAGGTTCAAAAATCACCGATCAGTAGTTGAACGATGAACTAGGGATTAGGGATTAATCAAATTACATGGATTAAGAAGAAATTAATCAATTGGCATTAATCAGTGAATTTTAAATATTTAGCAATTATTTTACCTTGCTAAAATCGTTTTTCTTCTTTGTTTAAACACTTACTCATCCCTCATCCCCTCAACACTATTGTCGAGCTGCTTTTGTCCACATCCCACACCCATCCGCCTTAGACTCCCAAGTAGAGCAGACGAGTTGCAATCAGCATGCCTAAAAGGTGGGAGCAAAGCAATGCAGGGAAGCACATGATTACCTTCGGAAGAGCAGGAAATAGTCAGAGGCAGATGACGACTGAGAGCGAGGGGAGCAGGGTGGTTACCTTCAGTGAAGAGAGGAGCAGAGTGCAAGTCGATATTGATCTCCCTAACATCTAGTCAATGGCAAAGTCAACACAATGGATAGTGCCATCTTCTCTCTAGTAAACCAATCACCAAACCCTAACCCAAATACCCCTATGCCCTCTTCTAGCGTGGGGCACGCATTTCAGTTTAAAATGACTCTACCTGGCTTAGGTTTACTGAGCGGGATTAATTGACTATTTGACCGATTAATCGGGTTGACTGATTAATGGTCAACTACGGGTAAAATTGCATTGGTAACCACCGACTAGGGATTAATCATTATTTTAGAAACTTGAACAAAAACATTTAAATATAATCTTTCTCAATTTTGTGAATAAAATAACAACCTAAAATAATATTTTATTGTCCATATATGCTATTGCCAATTGGGAGTGCCTTTTAACACTCGAGAACATTAACATCTCATTTTTTTTATACACTAAAACAATTGAATGGCTTAAGATGGCATTGTTGGCATACATGTGATGGTTGTGACCCATGTTCATTAAAGATGGGAAGTAGAGATGACAAAAATACTCGTGTGTCTCGGTACCCAACTCGACAGATTTTAGGTCTCGTCTTGAAACCATGAGTATTAAGACCTTTTTTTGTTCAAATAAGATTGTCATATTTTTACCAACTCTTTTGCCACACCTGTTTAACCATAATTCATGAAAACATGGACACACATTAGTAAGTCTTAGAGAATCTTGACATACTTTTTTAAATCACCTACTTACGGGTCTACTGAAAAAATAAAAATCTTACCTAAACGTGCATCTAATTTAGCTAAACTTGCCTTGGTGTCTGGTGACTCCCCCGGTCTCGTTCTGGTCTCGTGGACCCAAAGGCAATGGAGCCGAGGCACTGAAAAGTCGAAATCCATCCCGCCGCCACCTCCCCATTCCACTCTCAAGCAACGCCCGATTTGAAAGTTGAAACCCTCAAGCGGCGCCGGCGCCCCCCGCAACATCTCCCCGATGGCCGCCCCGCCGCCGGTGCTCACCCTGGCGGTGACGAAGGGCCCGCGCGAGGGCGACACCCGGCAGTGCCGCGCGGGCGCCGCGCTCCGCGTCGGCCGCGTCGTCTCCGGCAACGACCTCGCCGTGCGCGACGCGGGCGCGTCGCAGCGCCACCTCGCCATCGAGTTCCTCCCGCCGCCAGCCGCCCGCTGGGCCGTCTCCGACCTCGGCTCCTCCAACGGCACATTCCTCAACGGCGCGCGCCTCTCGCCCGCCGCCCCGGCCCCGCTCTCGGACGGGGACCTAATCAAGATTGGGGAGGACACCGTGCTCTCCGTCTCTATAGCGTTCGATTCGGATCCCAACCTGGGTGCCAACCCCGGCCCTAGGTGCTCCTCGCGCCGCCGGGGGGCGGCGGTGGAGGAGAAGCCCTTGGCGGCAACCCGCCGGGGCGGACGGAAGAAGACTGCGGCGGAGCCCCCCAACGAGGAGAAGGAAAAGCCGGATGCCGTGGAAGTAGTGGAGGCGGCGGAGAAGGCCCCTGTGGTTGCACGCAGGGGCGGAAGGAAGAATGCGGCTGCTGTGGCGGAGGCCCCCAACGCGGAGAAGGAAGTGCCGGATGCAGTGGAAGTGGTGGAGGTGGTGGAGAAGCCCCCCGTGGTTCCGCGCCGAGGCGGACGGAGGAAGGCGGCTGCGGCGGAGCCCTCTGAAGCTGGGCAGGAAGAGCCAAAAAAGGAGGCTGCAGTGGCGACCCGACGCGGAGGGCGTAAGAAGGTGGTGGAGCCCCCTGAACCGGAGAAGGAAGAGGAAGAAGAGGAGGAGGAGGAGGAGGTGGCCGCCATGATGATGCGCCGCGGCGGGAGGAAGAAGGATGCGGCGATTGCCGCCCCTCCACCACCGGCTGTGAAGGTTACATCCAGAAGGGGCCAGGGAATGGTTACGAGGGCTAGTGAAAGGAAGGCCTGTCATGAGGATGAAGACGAGTATGAGCAGGAGGAAGAGACTACCAAGGCATTGAAAGAGGAAGAGCCAGTTGCTTGGAAAGGAAAGGAACGGAGAGCACGGAGAGCGCCGAAGGGGAGGGTCATTGCTCATCCAGATGCTTCTTACAACGAGGGTGAGGAGAAAAAGGGTGGTAGAGAAGAAGAGGATGGCAGGAAGGACGTGACTGGTAGTGGAGGAGAGGCAGGGGATGGGGGGAAGGTGGAGGAGCCAGCTAGAAGAAGCAGCCTGGAGACAATGACTTTGCGTGAGTGGTTCGAGCGGATGGAGACGTACCTCCCAAGGATGATCAACGAGGCTGCTGATGAGATGATAGCGCAATTACAGGAAAGGCATCGGTGTATCGATGAGTACATCTCAACGCTAGAGGAGAGTTCTGAGCCTGCATAAGATTTATGGTATGTTCAACTCTGAAGGAAAAAATAACCTTTAATACTTTTGTTAGCATGTTCTCATAAGACATTCTTTCATGTTCTCATAAGACAGAATGGTTACTAGAGAAACATGGACGTGAGATATTCACACATGCCAAATTTTTAGACAGAATATATATATTTGATTGGTGCTTATTCTTGCAGGTGTGTCGATGGATATGGTATTATTTTGCAAAGGTGGGACCTGCAATCCAGCAATCCAGATGTCAAGTGGGACATGAATATGTCAACAACCTAGCCTTTTGCTTTGTGTACTCGTCTGTGTATGGTCTGAACTAAATTGTGGTCTGGAACCCTTTATATTTGGCAGCAAACTAGCAGCTTGTTTACTCATGTCTCAATTGTATGGTCTGGAACTATATATTTTGATCAATCAAGCCAAAAGTATATTTTGCATGCCAGCAAAATATATGCTGTCATGCTGGGTAGCTGATGTCTCAAGTGCCCTTTGTTCATTCACAATGATTTACAAAAGCAAGCCTCAAGTGTCATTTGTTCATTCACAATGATTTACACAAGCACATCACATATATTTTTGCACCAGACCAGCATCATATATATATTTATTTTTAGATTGGAAGTAGAAGTGATAAATACACCTCTGAAAATGTATTTTCAGAGATAAATTCAGATTGCAAAGAACTCTATCTTTGTTCTGTTACATGGACTGAAAAACACAACTCTGAACATGTTTTATTGCCTATACTTGAACTCAAGAAATTGATGCGTGTTACATGGTCTTCGTTCCGTTACAAAAACAATTTACATGGTCTTAGTTCTGTTACATGCCTATTACCAGACCAGCATCTTGGTTCTAGATGTCATTACAGAAAAGGATTTTTTCTCTCTCCTTATACTAGATATACACAAACTGAAATAAAATGAGAACCTAACTAATTGCATATGGATGTTTCAAAATCTGGGCACAAGAAGAAGGATAAGCACGAGGAAGCTAGGAGATGCACCTCTTGCAGATCGGAGCCTGGAGTCAGCACGGATCGAGGTAGCAGCAACTCTCCTTCGCGGTGAGGATGGAATAGGGTCCAACGACCCTGCTAGGGTTCATGCGAGATTGAGGATAGGCGCGATTGGAGCTCCATGTCGGCGAAACTGTCCCCTCAACAAGTTACACGCTAATATTTTTGCTGATCCAAAAGCATTACAATCATGGCATGTCAAATTAGCATACCAGTCTCAAGCTGCAATGACCAATCAATCTAAGGCCTACCGTTAGCAAATCATACTAGCTACTGAATCCTGATGCACATACGTTGTTGAACTTGTATTTTGAAGTGTTTGATAAGCTGTTGTAAGATCAAGCCTCTCATGGCCTTAATGATTTTGGTAATTGATGGCAACTAGACCGTACAGCTGGAACGTCAAGGATAAGGAATTTTGTTTTATAGTTCTTCTCATTTCCTTGTGTGCGTCTTTGGCTCGACTACATCTCTCTGGTTGCAGGGTCCCACTGAGCACAGGTCCAGAAACATCAGCTGTGGGTCCCATGGCGTTCCGAGAGTGCCAGATGTTAGATTTGAGCGAACCATCTAGAGCAAGTACACCTGTCCTAGGGTCGAGAAGGTTCGAAGGTTCAGCTGTCCAGGGTGTCGTAGCCTCTAAGCAACCCAAGCCAGATATTTTGTTTTAGGCGCGAAACTTCCCACCAAAGCGATCTAAACATACCGCCGAGTTCACAAGTCGACAAGATAGGCCCACAACTCTAGGTGTGACGTTGGGCGAAGTCCGTAGAGCCAAAATTCAAGTGGGGGCTAAAATTTCAGCCCCATCGGACGGCGTCCGATCGCCATCGGACGGCGTCTGGTGAGCTCAAGCCAGAATTTGGCTAAGTCCCGAAAACACCGCCACTGTCGGACGGCGTCCGACGATCTTCGGACGGGGTCTGACAGCGCTGATTTCCCGGAGCAAAGCTCAAAATCGACTAAGTCCCAGACGACACCGTCTCTGTCGGACGGAGTCCGAAGACCATCGGACGGCGTCCGATGAAGTTCAAAATCAGCCACCAGACAGCGTCCAACGACCACCGGACGGCGTCTGATCAACGGGGGAGCGATATTTAACCTTAAAAACCCACTTGCAGGTGATGGGATGAGCAGTAGAAGGACAGGGAGCAAAAACCCAAGTGCCAGTACGCTCAAGGGCAGCCAACTCCTTAGACATGGCAAACTGCCACTCAGGGTGAGCAAGAGCCTCGCAATAGGAGGAAGGCTCAGGAAGAAGGGTGACAGAAGCCGAAAACCCATAGCGGACAGGAGGAGCGAGAGTGGACCTATCACGGAGAGCATACCGTGGAGGTGGTGGAGCAGGATCAACGGAAGAAACCGGTGGATGGCGAGAGTAGTGAAAAAGAATAGGTGGACTCGACGGCAGAGGTGGTGGAGATGGCGAGGAAGAAACAGGTGCTGGTGGTGGAGACTGCAAGGAAGGTGGAGCTGGTGGAGATGAGAGTGGAGAAGATGGAGGAGGCAAAGTCTCAACAGGTGAAGAAGTGGAAGAAGAGGGAACTGCCGAGGTGGGGGACGAAGTAGTGATAGGTGGGGAAGCGAACGGAGGAAAGATGAACCACTCAGGAAGACTCAAAAAAGAGAGACTAAAGTAAGGGAGAAGTGTGATGTGGAGACGTGGAGTCAAAGGAGCAAAAGGCATCAAAGGAACATGACTCATCAAACTGGACATCTCGAGAAGCCAGAATCCGACGAGCAAGGGGATCCCAACAGCGAAAACCCTTGCGCTCAAAATCATAGCTAAGAAAAGCACACCGTACTGACCGAGAAAGCTTCGTCCTCTCCCGAGGCTAGAGAAGAACGTAGACAACACAACCAAAAGTGAGAAGGTGACTGTACTGAGGAAGGCGACCGAAGAGACGCTTAAAGGGAATAGAACCCTGAAGGGCAGTGGATGGCTGCATGTTGATGAGATAAACAGCCGTGGAAGCAGCCTCAGCCCAGAGGTGTGAGGGAACAGAGGCAGAGAGCATCAGGGCCCGAGTAGTCTCAAGAATATGGCGATATTTGCGCTCAACAACTCCATTCTGAGCATGAGCACCAGTGCAAAAGTACTGAGGGAGGGTGCCATGATCCAAGAGAACCTATCTAAGAGCATTAGAAAGATACTCGCCAGCAGAGTCAGCACGAAACACACGAATGGGGGAGTCGAAGTGTGTGCGAGCCATGGCAGCGAAGGCCTGGTAAGCAGCTAGCACTTGATCACGAGATTTGAGAAAGTAGATCCAAATGAAGCGAGAGTAATCATCAACAAAGATAACCAGCGATGGCCCCCTTTCGAAACGAAAGGTGCAGGTCCCCATACATCAGAGTGAACTAAAGCAAAAAGACAATCCGACACAGACTGACTGCTGGAATAAGGCAGCTCTAGCTGTTTACCAAGCTTACAGTCCTGACAGGGGAGGGAGGCCTTACGAGAAACCTCCCCAAGGACACCACGACTCATAAGAGATGACATATGACCCAACTGATGATGCCACAGAGCAAAACTGGTGGTGGTGGTGAAGGCAGTGGCATCGGATGCGACAATTGACTGTTGGAATCACTCCTCACTTTAGCAAATGTTTATCACAAACACTCACTCTGGTGGACACAAACACAAGAACGAAACAGCACAAGCAAACTAGTTGTATTTTTTTGGTCGACGCCTTCTCGGCTCACGTCGTTTTTCCATTCATATATATACTCAAATGTACATGCAAAGTGATAAGAGCCAGCCAACTCACTCGGCCAGCACTCATGCCATGATCCTAAACTCACGCCACCACTAATGACCATGCACACACTAATCAAGGGGCCAATGACCGCATGTGGCCAGCGAGTCTCACACCACCATGGTTAACGTGCAGATTCCATGCATGAGCCCAGGTCGCAAGACCTATTCCTTCGCCACGAAAATCACTTCCGTGCGCACTGCAGCTCATGCACCTCCACACCAGAAGAAAAAAAAACAACATGACAACAAATATCACGCCGAAGCAAACTACACCATAACATAGTCTTCAAAATCATGCTCCATCATAGCAACACTTAGACCGCGCGCGAGAGGGTCCTCAAAAAACAACGCCTCCAAGAAGGAAACGACACGCAAGCGTGCCACCGCTGCCATGATCCAACCAACAAAGGCCAGAGCATAGGTTTTCACCTTGTAGAGAAATCCATCGAACTCCAGACAATGCCTTCAACAAGGAGAAAACAAACATTGCCATCATTGCCAGATGCAGCCAACTAAGGCTAGATCTAGGGATTTCTCCCCGGAGTTGACGAACCGGTACCAAAAAGCACCACCCAAACGAAGTCCCCAGTGCTACTTCCCCCAACTTTCCAAGCCAGTTGCCGCCATACTTCCCAATCTTAGCCAACTGCAAGCAGCCACAAACTCCGCGACAAGCATACCTTCTTCAGTTGCACACACACGACAACAGTGTCGCAAACAAGCCAACAGGCACACGCCCAAAATCCGCAGGATCAAACTGCACACGTCCAAAGTCCGCAGGATCAAACTGAAGATGGGAGGAGTCACACAGGTAAGCGATTCTGTGAGTCGAAGCCAAGGTGACACAGGTCATTGGTTTGGTATGGGAGCCACTGCAAAAGATGAAGACGCCATTACGAGAAGTAGCCGCTCAGCCATCCAAGATCAGCACCGACGACGAACCACCAGATCACCCAAGGGAATCAACTTGAGATACGTCGGCCAGATCTGAATGGAAACACCTTTGTTGCAGCGACGGCTGACCAACACCCGCACCGGCCGCCGCCAAGACTTCAACGACGTCGCCGATGAAGAGCCGCACCCCTGCCGGCCTCGCCCATGGACATACAGGCCCCACCTCGGCTTGCCCGGCGTCGCCATGGCCACGAGCTCCCTCCCCCTGCTTGAATCTGGGCGCATGAGACAGATCCGGGCTAGAGGGCCTCGCCGCCGCCGTCCTGGGGGCCCGCACAGGCTTCCCGGCCAGCCCCTCTAGTAGCGGCGAGACGGAGAGAAGGGAGGGCGAAGGGCGGCGGCGGCTAGGGTTGGAGCCGCCCGAGTCGCCGCGCGGGAGGAGCGACGCGGGCAGGCCCAACCCATCCATGGGGGTGCTAGGTTGTTGGCGTTCGTGTGGCTCTTGTGGTCGATACTGTCATTACCCCCCTTCATTTCATTTTTGACCCTTCCCCCTCCTCTCAAGGTGCCTGTTTGCCTGCCTGAGCATGGTGCCTTGCATCCAAGTTGATGACTAATCATCCAGGCCATCTAGACTAATCATCCCAAGTCATCTAGTTGAGTGATGGTCACTTGGTTTGGTTCTTGAGTTGAGCTGATGCTGCCAGTTGGAGTTAGTCTGATTGAATGACTAGTCTTCGACTAATCGATAACTCCGTAACAGATATATGTTACCCATAAGCTATGTGACATGCTGAAGTTGTGGATCGGCAAATTTATGTAATTCTTCACTTCTATAGTTTTACATGAGGCTATAAACTTTCATCTATTTAATAAATCCATGTGTTTTTGCTTAAATTAAGAAATACTTTTTGCACTAGCAAAACTGCAGCTGCCTTAGATCCAACTTTAGTTAATACACATGCTCTTTTATAGGCCATTGATATCAACATTAAATATAATTCTCAGAAGTTCTATAAATTTGCTGTTGTCAATTATGACTTAAAAGAGTAGAACAAGATAATTTCCAATTTAATCCTTGAATTGGTCTCTTTGTGAAAATTGTTGACTTTACTATGAAGCATTTAAACCTTGTCACTGGATCTTCTATCCTGCAGGCTAGGATTTTATCCCTTAATGTTTCATATTTCTTAAAGAATGGTGGTCATTTTGTCATTTCAATCAAGGTAATTGCCATTTTCAGATTCATGACTTATCACCTTGCATTGTACCAAACCGTGCCTTGGCATTGATCTGACGAACTGCATTGACTGCAGTACTGCACCATGCCTCCAAAAGCAGTGTTTGCTACTGAAGTGGAGAAGCTGAAGGCTGATCAGTTCAAGCCGTCCGAACAGGTGACCCTGGAGCCGTGTGAGCGAGACCATGCCTGCGTTGTTGGTGGTTACAGGATGCCCAAGAAGCAAAAGGCTGCTTCTTAAGAAAGATGTTCTATGTCTGCATTCTATATGATCGAATGTAGTGGTGGAGAAAGGCGGTTATCTTACAAAAACACTAAAAGTTAAGGCTTTTTTATTGCAGTTGTCTGAAACTTGATGTTTTTCTCATTCAAATACTATATCGATGCACTTTTTATGATGGATGCAATATGACCAAACATTTTAGACACTTCAGAAAGTTCTCAATTTTCTACAACAAGATATGAAATAAGAACATCAAAATACAGAGAATTAGCAAAATCAAAGGAACAAAAGTAAGGTTCAAAAATCACCGATCAATAGTTGAACGATGAACTAGGGATTAGGGACTAATCAAATTACATGGATTAATAAGAAATTAATCAATTGGCATTAATCGGTGAATTTTAAATATTTAGCAATTATTTACCTTGCTAGAATCTTTTTTCTTCTTTGTTTAAACACTCACTCATCACTCATCCCCTCAACACTATTGACTCGCAAGTAGAGCAGACGAGTTGCAATTAGCATGCCTAGGTGGTGGGAGCAAAGCAATACAGGGAAGCACATGATTACCTTCGGTAGAGCAGGAAATAGTCAGAGGCAGAAAACACATGACGACTGAGAGCGAGGGGAACAGGGTGGTTACCTTCAGTGAAGAGTTGAGTAGAATGCAAGTCGATATTACCCTCCCTAACATCCAGCCAATGAAAAGTCAATACTCCCTCCATCCCTAAATACAGGGCGCAACTGCTACGGACACAAAGACCAAGAAAGCAACAGTGATTGCTTGGCTTAACTACGTAACGCTTGGCTTAACTACGTGACGCTTCGTTTCGTCCGCCGGCCGCCGCACGTCGCTCGCCGCGCAGCCTGCACGATTTGTTTTCGCTCGCGTGCGCACAACGCATGCAGCTCATTTCACCGGCTAGCAATTAATGCCAGCGATGGAAGATGGCTGCATGTGATTGCTGAACTTAATGTTTGCGCGTGTATGCATGCCAGCGACGGGAAACGAGAAGATGGCGCCTTGTATTACAGGATGCTGAAAAAAAATGGTTGCGCCCTGTATTTAGGGATGGAGGGAGTACAATGGATAGTGACATCTCCTCTCTAAAACCAATCACCAATCACCAAACCCTAACCCAAATACCCGTATGCCCTCTTATAGTGTAGGGCACACATTTCAGTTTAAAATGACTCTATCTGGCTTAGGTTTACTAAGCTGGATTAATTGACTATTTGACCGATTAATCGGGTTGACCAATTAATGGTCAACTACGGGGTAAAATTGCATTGGTAACTACCGACTAGGGATTAATGATTATTTTTAGAAACTTGAACAAAAACATTTAAATATAATCTTTCTCAATTTTGTGAATAAAATATCAACCTAAAATAATATTTTATTGTCCATATATGCCATTGCCAATTGGGAGTGCCTTTTAACACTCGAGAACATTAACATCTCATTTTTTATAAACTAAAACAATTGAATGGCTTAAGATGGCATTGTTGGCATACATGTGATGGTTGCGACCCACGTCCATTAAAGATGGGTAGTAGAGATGACAAAAATACTCGTGTGTCTCGGTACCCGACTCGACAGATCTCTCGTCTTCAAATCATGAGTATTAAGACCCTTTTGGTTCAAGTAAGATTGTCATATTTTTACCAACTCTTTTGTCACACCCGTCTAACCATAGTTCATGAAAACATGGACACACATTAGTAAGTCTACTAAGAGAATCTTGGTGGCTTAATCTGAAAACGTTGTGGACCTAGCGGTGAATTATTATCTGAAAAAGTTGTGCACGCTCGATGGAGGATTTGTAAGGCCAAATCATTCTACAAAAAAGGTTTTTGAGAGATTTAAGAATCACCACTAAAATTTGGCTTGTATGATAAATTTTTAGTGAACTTTTTAATTATAATCTAAGTTAAAATCAAGGTTTCTGGCTTGAAAAAGTTCAATTTTGGTCTCGCTTGAACTATCAATCGAGTTCAATATCATCCCTCAAACTCCAAAACCGATAATCAACCTCTACTATTCATAGTTCCATACGACACAAACTACCCCCACCCTGCCTGATGTGCTGATGTGGCGCCGAGTTTCCTAAAAAACATTATAAAAAAAATAAATTATAAAAAAATAGAAAGCTCAAAACAATACAGTTAGAAAAATCAGTACTCCCTCCGTTCCAAATTGTAGTTTACTGTTGACTTTTGGATATTCTATTTGGAGAACATATCCTGTGCAAACAGCCTTCCCGTGCAAACGCCGTGCAAACCAACTAGCAAAAGTCATGAAAAATTCTAAAAAAAATCATACACGTACTTCAAGTCATACTCCACCTATATATAAAATTTCAAGTTCAAATTCGCTATATTTTAGCAGTAACAAAAAAGAGAAAATTCTGACAGATTTTTTAGTATAAATCTGTCAGAATTTTCTCTTTTTTGCTGTGCTTTAAATATAACGAATTTGAACTTGAAATTTTATATATAGGTGGAGTATGACTTGAAGTACGTGTATGATTTTTTTCAGAATTTTTCATGACTTTTGATAGTTGGTTTGCACGGCGTTTGCACGGGAACCCCGTTTGCACAGGATAACGAAGTTATTACGAAATCTTTATTGCCTCAAATTAAACCAATTTTCAATGATTTTTGGATCACTTTAAACGAAAGCTCGAACTTTTCAAACTGTAATCCACATGTTTTTTAACTGAATCAATCATTATAAACCTAAATTCTTTTTAGCTGAATCAATCCATAATCATTATGTAGCTAACTTTTCATGCTATAATATAGATAGCGCTTTTCAGCTGAATCAATGATTATATTGTAAAATAACGCTCCTTGATCCGGATCGGCAAGCATTGGTGCAGGTGGGTTGGTCAGGCGAACCATGACAAGCTCTGCGACGCCGTCCACGAGAAGGTGATCACGACCAACTGTGCAAGGACCTGCATGCATGCTACTCCCTCCGTTCTTTTCTATTATTTGACGGGTTTAATTTTTGGACACGTCTTTAATCATTTATCTTATTTAAAATCTATGTAAATGTTATTTATTTTATTGTGATTTGTTTTATCAATAAAGGTATCTTAATCATGACTTATTTTTTTTTTTTCATGTTTGCACTAAATTTTAAAATAAGACAAATGGTCATAGACATGCTCAAAAGTCAAAGACGTCAAATAAAAAAACGGAGGAAGCACATGCTAAGCAGGGGCTTTTAATCAGTGGCGATTCATTGTGCTAACCAGTAAAGACAAAGGTCTATCTGTTTAACACCACATTGACGGTTTATGTCTGATGCATAATCGTTGATATGCATTTTAATCATTCCTCCTTGTCGTTGTCCGTCAATTGTCGCAGATCAGTACGAACCATGGCGCTAACTATGTAATTTTGGGGCAACTGGGGCCATGACACCACGGAAAACATTCTTTTTTTCCAGTGGCATGTAGCCAAATTTCTCGTATGTTTTCCATATCTTCGATTACTAGCTATAACCTGAATCTCTTGATTTGTCAAAGTCTAGCAGAAGTAGAAACCTGAATCTCTTGATCTGCCAAAGAATAATTGACTAGACTAAGTATAAGGGTGTATCAACTCACTCGGTCGTGAGAAAACCACGATTTGTGAATTAGTACTGAATTTAGTCTTTAGGAGAGCACACCAGCACTACTGTAAGAATTTAGAGAATATCTTTCCATTTCTGACCGCAAAAGCAGCCTGTTTTTGTGTTTACCATCGGGAAAATAAACATATTTCTTATATATGAATCTTAAAGCAGATTGGGCATGCGGAGAGTTAGGCCCTGTTCTTTTGAGCTGATCTTAATGGCTGAACAGCTGAACGGCTAAAATGACTGAATTTCAGTGTTCGCTTAGTCGGCCGACTAGCAAGACTAGTCGGCGACGTACTAGTCGCTAGTCGGTGGCAATCCGCACTGATCAGGGGTTGATTGGTGGGTTAGTCGTTCAGACCGCCTAGTCGGTCAAAATCGGTCTAGTCGGTGCTAGTCGGTCGGTCCAAGTCGGCGACTAGGCATTTAGTCGGACGACTAGGATAATGAAAATTGGAGCGTGGACTGAATTTTGGCCCAAAAGGGTGGGTACACACTAGTCACTAGTACACTACAAACCACACTAGGGTTAGGCAGTAGCCGTAACACACATCTCTGGGGCGGCGCTAACGCCTCCCTTGGCCGGCGGCCGTGCTCCCTCAGCCGACGGATTGTAGATTGTAGATTGTGATGATTGGTGACTTGGTGTCTATGTCTATGTCTTATGTGTGTCAGTGTGTGACTTGTATTATTATTTTCTATATTTATATTTATGCTTATTTGTATTAATATTTCTTGCTGGTTATATTGGAGTCTCCGACTAGTCGCCGACTAGTTGGCCTAGTCGCTAGTCACTAGGTAACCAACTGACTACTAACTGCTGAATTTCAAGCGCTTCTCAAGGTAGTCTCGAGATTCGAATCCATTTTTCATTTGACTTGCTTTTTAAAGGGTTAGGATCCACCTTCAAAACAACGAAAAAACAGAGTTAAAAAACTCAAAACACATGGCTTTTTAAAACGTAGATAAGTTGTTAAGCTGTTAAGCCGTTAAGCTGAAAAGAACTGGACCTTAATCTATTATTTGCCCTTTTTTAATTAACCCGGTGCACCCTGCACCACGGCGAATTTCAGACTAACTAGAAGCATTTTGGTCTTTTCTTCCCACAATTTATTGATCGATGACGGCAACTTTGAAATGGAAACACATCATATTCACATGGGACACTGATATATATGTGCAAACATTTAATCTGGATCATCCAACTATTCCATAATTTTTGCAATTACACCCTCCCACCTCCCCCAACAGGTCAAGCGCGAATCTAAATGGAAGTTGATATCCAGATTTAATGTTTATACATGTACACTAGTGTCCTATATGAATATGATATGTTTTCCTTGTAGATAGGGCTATATATATGTTGCGGTGGATGTAAGAAAAATATTATTTTATAATGGCAAGCACAAAATTGTAGGTGCAAAATGAGGCATATGTAGTTATTTACTTTCCAAAATATCAAGTATTTACATATCGCCTGAACTTTAGAGACCTTGGATGGTCTCAAACATAATTTATTAGATAAGGGAAAGAGTGGATTCTGGCTGCGGTAATTACATTTTGGTACTCCCATTTACTGGGGATGCATGTACATACTACTGCGCCTAGCTAGTACGTGACAAAAATCTCCAATGATGGGAAAATGGTACATGATCCAAGGATAAGAGGACACAGCTGTGTATGATGCACTGGTCCCTGCATCTTGCACAAAGAGGCAAAAACCCATGAACAGGATGCCTGCACCTCCGCATATATATTGGGACTTTGGGAGTCGATACACTGCAATTGTTTGTATTGCTACACCCCTTCTATCTCTTTATTACTAGGATTGAGCTAGCGCCTAGCAGGGCCAGTGTTTGCAGCTGCAGCATACAGTAGATTTGAACATTTACATGATACTATTTGGCAGTACCATGGATACATCCTGGAGTCCGGAACAATCACTCTTTCATCCCTTCTGCTACTGTTTGTGAACTGTCATGCGATACTTAAGTGATCTAGCTATTCTCATTACAGGAAAGTAGTTGATATTTCCTACCAAATGTCAAATCTTGGGGAACTAGGGTGTGTTGTCCTCTTTATCAACCACACGCAGGATCTACCGAGACAAGAATTGAAAATGCCACCTTTGCATCCTTTATCACAAAAAAGTAGGTAAGGAACCTAGTGAAATGAACTAAAAGAAGTGTACAAAAGGTTATTTTCAATAGAGACTATCAGACTATCAAGTCAATTACACATCCAATGTTGAATGTGCAGTAGTTTTTTTTTTCTTTTTACCAACGGATACCATTGACATGTTCCAACTTAAAAAGTTCGCTTGTAATTAATTAATCCGAAAGGTCATAAAGTTATATATTTTTGCCCACAAGTCATGATTTGGAGTTCCAGCCCTATTAGCAAGTTCTTAAAACAATGAGCTGAGCTAAACTGCTTGCGAGAGCTATGGTCGAGCTACATGCAAGTCACTACTTACTAAAAGGAGAGAGAGAGAAGGGTTCCAAACTTCTGAAGCATGTCCCACCTAATTGGGCGGTCCACGTCCATGCTATCATATATGCATAAATCAACCTAGCAAGCTAGGCCTCCAACATGCTTACGGATGTCTCGTCTACACTCTGCACACTGCTGCACAGAAGTCTCTAGAACAATACTAATAGGCAACCAAAGCGATCGAAGACTCATAGTACTACAGCATATAATGAACAGGCACTATGGGAGCTCGATCACCTGCACCCGGCTACATGGGGAAAATTGCCAATTTGCCCTGAAGTTGATTAGCCTTGGCTAATTTGCCCAAAGTTGAGTAGCCTTTGATGTTTTGCTCTGTGTAGATCTAACTGCTAAAAAATTTACAAACCAGTCCAACCTGCAATCAACAAGACCACCGCGACAACCAGGAGAATGATTTGATATGCCTTGAACTTTGGCTTGGACTTGCCACCGAAGGACTGCTCCAACCACCCAAACTGGGCCTGAATCCACAACACGAACCCAAGGAAGAAGCGGGTGGTGAACCCGCCGATGTGCGTGAAGTTGTCGACGTGGGGAAGTATCCTCAGCGCTAGGTTGATGGCGGCGATGACGATGACGTTCACCATGGCTTCAACCTGTGATGCATCCATTATTCCATTGGATATCAGCACAATGCCAAATTGCCAAGGCGTTCTCTCTTTCCATGGCTTTTGATGGTTGATGCTTAGTTGCTTACCCTGTTGGTGTAGACGGTCCAGTTGATGATGAGCTCGGAGAGCATCGCGACGAGGAGCGTGCCGGACGCGCCTATGGAGATGCCTCTCCTGATGAAGGGCACCGAGAGGAAGCTGCTGCCGAAGTCGAAGACGAGGTAGATCAGCCCGATCCTCCCTGCATCAAGGACAAAAGCGAGCGGCGAACGTCGGCGAGCCGCCGGTTAGACATAGTCCGGAGGCAGCCAGACGTGGTCGGACAGTGGTATGCACTGGTTTGTATGTTTTCTAGCATTTATATCCACTTCAGTAAATTTTTTTCATAGTTAGAACCACTTAGGGCAAAACATCAAAGGCTACTCAACTTTGGGCAAATTAGTCAAGGCTAACCAACTTCAGGGCAAATTGGCAATTTTCCCGGCTACATGCTAGCTAGGTCAGCCATCGGCGCTGTGTCCGAGCTAAGCGCTGTGTCTGAGCTAACTGAGCTACGCACAGACCTTGTTCTTTTCTGCCGAAAGGTGCTGAAATTTTTAATCTTAAAAAATTATAACCCCTCCAATCATAAAAACAAGTCGCTGTTGACTTTTAATGACGTCTTTGACCATTCGTCTTATTAAAAATACTATGTAATTTATCATTTATTTTGTTGTGATTTGTTTTATCATTAAAAGTACTTTAAGCATGATTTATATTTAAGCATGTATGCACTAAATTTTTGAATAAGACGAATGGTTAAAAGGCATCCAAAAGTCAACGGCAACTTGTTTTTATGGCCGAAGATAGTATATCCATCGAAATAGATCTTAGAGAGTTTAAGAAATTATGAAATAAATATTTTCAAATTTCTAAGAGGAACTATTTGAAACCCCACAAATATAACTACAAAATAATGTACACCATTGGTTTTCTAAAAATAACAATTTTTGTAATTTAATTTAATTTAAACCGAAAAGAACAAGGACATAATTTTCCTATGCAATACAATATACAGGATTTGATAGATAGATATATTCCAATA
The DNA here is from genome assembly GCA_005191435.1 of Raddia distichophylla. Lineage (NCBI taxonomy): Eukaryota > Viridiplantae > Streptophyta > Magnoliopsida > Poales > Poaceae > Raddia > Raddia distichophylla. Next base: position 26,322 of record SPJY01014738.1, read on the forward strand.
ATTTCATAACTTTGCTGATGCACGCGGTTTTCCCACGTACACAAGCGCCTGATTGTACTCCCTTTCTATTCTGCGAAATTATGAGACCAGTTTGACATCATGTGAACTCTCAGTCAATTTTCTAGTCCGTAAATCAAACATCTTTATGGGACACAAAAAAGATCCAATAGGAGTTTTTAGGTATGTGTGAAAATCGACTGAGATTTATCTAAAAATCAATCACTTAATGATTAGCAAAACTATAGATCATTCTTCTACAATATATACATCAATATCCGCGCTAAGAACCCACCTTCCTTCTCATGTCATTTTGCAAAAATCCCCCTTAAATTTTATTTTTCAATCAATCCAATCATTTTTCTTCCTTCTCTCACTTTTCTCTCCTTTCAAACCGAGCCGACCACCGCCCACCCTACCGGCGACCTCTTGAGCTCACGCTCGAGCCCAGGGGTGGATCCAGGATTTCATCATAGGAGGGGCCGACACATAACGAACTAATTTGCAGTATGATCCTATCATTATATTGAAAGCGAGCTATTTGCAGAAAAATGTTTCGTAAAAATATTGTTATGTCATGTAATAAATCGAGTCAAATGTGTGGCAAAAACTAAATAAATAGATTATATTAAATATATATGTATATGTATATTAAGTGTTGTGCAGTTCTTTACAATAAAGGAAAATTACACATCAATAGTGCAATTATGTTCATATTGGACACGGAGATAAATAGCTAATGAAAATATTTGAAGTGTTTGAAAATCAATATGAGCTCCAATTAGTCAAGCCCCAAGCTCCAATTAGTCATGTAATAAATCGAGTCAAATGTGTGGCAAAAACTAAATAAATAGATTATATTATATATATATGTATATGTATATTAAGTGTTGTGCAGTTCTTTACAATAAAGGAAAATTACACATCAATAGTGCAATTATGTTCATATTGGACACGGAGATAAATAGCTAATGAAAATATTTGAAGTGTTTGAAAAGCAATATGAGCTCCAATTAGTCAAGCCCCAAATGTATATAAGTGAACATCAAGAAGCGGTCTGCAAATTTTTGGTAAACTTATCAAATATTGTGCACTAACGCTTATTGAATATATAGTACGTACCTTAGTATATTTGCTATAATGTAATGTGCTTGGAAATATATTAATTCATAAATTAAAATCATTTTCTTTGAAAAAAAACTTCAAAAAACTATGCTAGTTTTATAAAATAAATTAGCTGGAAGAGTATGTTTAATCAATACTCATAGCATACTTTTTAGAACTGAAATTAACTTAAGTTTGATATAACATCTTATATATATACTACTTAGCATTGCACATAGATCATAGGGGGGTAGGCCCTGCGAGGCCCCCTTGTCTCCGCCACTGCTCGAGCCCATCATATATGCATAAATTAATCAACCTAGCAAGCTAGGCCTCCAACATGCTTACGGATACAATGGCTCGTCTACGCTCTGCACACTGCTGCGCAGAATTCTCTAGAACAATACTAATAAGGCAACCAAAGCCGTCGCCAATTATGCATGTCGACGTTAGCATTTGGCTGTCTCAACGGGCTCATGGCTGTTTGCATACATACACACAGCTTAAATATATACGGGCTCATGGCTGTCTCAACGAAAGGACATGGACATTGAACAGGTGAGCTCATCGCGTATTCCAGCTTGTCACTCACCAGCAGACACACAGCAGTTTTCCGAAGAATTGAACACGTATGTCCGCACGCATGCATGCATGGGTCCTAGGCTCCTAGCTAGCTAGCTACCTTGATGAGCCAGCCAGCCAGCCGCAATGAATCAATCGACACGGACAAGCTAGGCGATAAGATGAGGAGATTCCCCTCTCGCATCGCATCGCATCGCATATATATACAGTAGCAATACTAATTATTTGCTCCTGGCCGCAGAAAAGATTTGCAGAATCTATTTACTGCCGCCCTGTGGTACCCCCCCTACACCACGAACAAAAGCTGTAGCTAGCAGTAGCAGCTGCCACTTCGGCCTTTCGCGCGCGCTGCATCTTCGACGT
>SPJY01014778.1:0-10094 GCA_005191435.1 Raddia distichophylla
GTTTTCACATAGTAAGGCAACAAGGCGACGAGTGCTAAAACCTTTTTTACTTTGCTGCGACGCTTAAAGAGTGTGGTGAGGTGACGCTATACACATATGTTTTTCAGATGATTGATAAGGCCACTAAAGCGTGTGGTGAGGTGACGCTTAAATGGACGCCCCGGCCACATACGAGCTCCGTTTTCGACGTTCTATCACTCGTTGGAAGGCTAACGAGATTATCTTTCTAACGCATCTAGTTTCGCCCAGAAACTCCTTCTGGATCAACGGTAATCGACAAAAAAAGATCGCGTCCAGAATCAGTCCGCGAGCAGATTTCATTTACTCCTCAGATTTGCATGGACTAGCGCTACAGGGTGTAGCGCCTCTACGGTATCCACACATATAGGGATTGGAATTCGTCCATGCGCGGTGTGCTAGCACTGGCACGCAGATGCCTGGAAGAGATGACGGCTAGGGTTTTGTGGAGAGGGATAACTTGCGCACAGGCATATGCCGACCTCTCCTCCACCTCCCTTTATATAGCGCCCACTATTGGGCCCTCTACGCTAGAGGCCCAATAAAGTTTGGGGTCACATCATATGTATCCCACGCTAACCGTGAGCCCGCATCATATGCGACTCGTAATTTTCATTGGGCATATCACAACAGAATGAACGTTCAAAACTGAACTTTTATAAATGCATGAACGTTATATAGTAAACGATAAAAAATCGACGGTGGAGGTACGATGAATGGAACATGTCTTGGTGGCTCACGAACAAATGGTTCGACAAAGTTGACGCATTCGTGGAAGATGTTTTCTGAAGATTCCCCAACCTTAACGCAACGCTCGTGCGTTGTCCCTACTCTGCGTGCTCGAACATCGAGAAGAGGTCCAAGAGTGATATTAGCGAGCACCTCTATAGTCATGGCTTCAAACCAAACTACATTGAATTGGTATATCACGGTGAGAGATGAAGGAGAACACGGTGCTACAGTAGCCGAAAACAAAAAATTTGTACAGTGAACACCCAGGAACCAAGCGAGTCAGGGTTCACAGATCGTTACCCTTGGAGCGCGTTAGCAGCGGAACTAGCCGATACTCTTGATCAGTGCCGACGCATGAGTGACAAAGCCTCTACAGTATCCACACATCCAGGGATGGAACACCGCACGTTGGTGTGCTAGCACCCGCGCACAGCATCTAGGGTTTAGGGGAGAAGGCGTGGTGGCGGCTAGGGTTTCTTGCTGGGAAGACACACTAGCCCCGCGCCCCACCTCTCCCTTTTATAGAGCGCTCTAATGCGTTTTTCCTTAGAGAGAAGCCCGTTAGGACTCGCGCTAATGGATCTTATACAATAGAAACCCATTAGGACGCAGTGGATTCAAATCCACATAAACCCATTAATTGATCCTATTCATCATACATGTTCCAACCTGTTAAGTGTGTGACCCATTAGGATCATGCACAAGTTGGCTGTAGTCCTAGAGAACTCTTTCCCTAGCTAGACCATAGGTCAATAGCGGTACCTAGCAGCACATATTGACCCCCCGAATGTACACAATGATCGAATCGGCTGAACATTTATATACTCACATAGGATTCTTTTGCCACACGATATCAGTCAAGCTGAAGGCAAGATGCGTGCTACCCTTGTGATAGCTTGACCCATTCACTCGTCAATGTAATGGATATAATCGTGATTAACTTTTTAATCACATTGGCATGGTCATGCACTTTTCCCTATCCATCCACACCGAGAGGCCCTGAGTTATCTCTGTTGTTTTTGCGGAGGAGCAAATTCCATATTGATCTCTTATACCTCATGTCATGTTTCATTGCATACTCGTAAGCTAACTTTATAACTTCCCTGTTACGACGAAGCGTTTGATAGCCCTAAAGTATACCACTACGCATGCTGAGAATCAATAAAGATCTCAGGTCGAAGGACTGTATAGGTATACCACTCGAAACTACACCCTGATTGTAACAACCCGGCTGTCATTTCCGATTAAACATGCATATTATTGTTGTGTTCATTTGGTTTTTCTACGATTCTTTAAAACTTTTCATTGATATGCATTCATCCATCGGGCTATACGGTGGGAACATAGGACTTTAAACTAAAACCATCAGAATACCAGTCACCCAAGCCACCAGAATGGTGAGGTAGATATTGATCGGGCATTGGCGGGCAACTATATATGGCCCGCTGGGCACGTTCCTTAGCTGGCCGAGCAGGCAAGCGAGCACGCCGATCGAGCTTCACCGAGCTCAGGGAAGAGCCCGGAAGAGCCCGAGCTTAATTAGGAAGACTATCTCTCCCTATTAGAGGCAGCCCGAGTGAAGTGAATCCCTATTAGTCCTTTAATTCTTTTTGTCCCGGACAAGGACCCAGCGACCTTCCCTCATTGGATAAAATGGGCGGTGGAACAGACATTCACTAGGCGTCTCTTCTTCTCATTGGATGGAGTGGGCGGTGCGCTAGACAGAAAAGAGCGCGGCGACCAGGTGGCGCGCGCCAGCGCAGGATGAAGCCAAGTGGCCGAGCTGGTTGGACAGCTGCAGCGCCTCTCCTTTTCTCACCTAGTTTTTACACCCGTAATCTCTCATTTACATGTGGGACCTGGCCCCGCTTGTCACCCACACATAGCAGCCTCATTTAAGGCCATAACCAGCCATCTTCCTCTCCTCTACACCTTCATTTCTGCCCCTTCTTCCTCCTACCCGAGCTGAGAAGGACAGCAGCAGTTCCTCCACTCCTCCACTCCCAAATCCACTTAAAAACTTGGAGAGAGCTTGTGCATGTCAAGATCCAAGCTCTCCATCACCTGAGCTCTCCAAACCTTCGAGGGCATTCGCACGCACGAAGGATTTGGTGAGTTCCCTATCATTTTCGTCCTCCCATTGCTCTAAACATGCAGCAGCAAGGTCTCATTTAGATTCTTCTTCTTACTACCATTTCTTGTATTCCCAATCCTAGAAGAGTGTACTAGGAGCTTTCGCAACACCTGAAGAAGTCGAGGAACGTTAAGGGAAGCCACGAGAAGAAGGAGGAGGCCGCCGCAAGGTCTGAGCTCGTACAACAGCAAGCAAGGGAGAAGAAGGTCGCTCCCAGGCTTCTTCCTTTCTGATCTGCTCGTTCTTGGAGCGTCCATCCTAAGCAAGGCACCCCTTGCTTGATAATAACCTTAGAAAATCTCTTCTCCACTCCTTGCATCATCTAGGCCCCAATCATAAGTTCATCTTTGAGCTAAACCGAGCCTAAGTACGGCAGTCTCAAACCTATCCAGTTTCAGTCCGTATCCAGAAATAGCCACTGAGTAAATAATTTCTATAAAATCAACCGTAGCCTGGATCGAAAAGTGTTCTACATGAAAGTTGTTCGCCAGGAGATTCTGTACAACTTTCGTCCGCCTCAAAAATAGCCCGCACTAAGAGATGTACCTGCTGAGTGACTTACCTCGCTAAACTTATTAGAGCTAGACCAAGACCTTGCCTTAGCGAGCTGAGATAAGCCACATCCGACCTATGGTAACCCTTATTTGACAAAAGGACAACCTCCCCTGGCAAGTAGGCTCAGTTCCGAGCTACCTTGAGCATTCCCGAACTTCCTATAGCTAGCCCGGGCTACCCATAGCACCCTGACTTCAAATAGTCATATCTCACTCATCCAAGCTCGGATTTGAGAGATTCGTTTTGCAAAACCTGCATTAACTCATGAACTTTCTGAGATATTATGTTGTTCCATGCTTCTCTGTGTTTTGGTATTTTATTTGGATTTTATTTGATGTACTTGTTACCAAAACGGTAGGAATCGACGTTCCGGAGGAGCCGAGACTTGAGCTAGCTGCTCTCCCTTTCGACGACCAACAACAAAGCACTTATTACTCCCCTACTTTGACTCAATCATATTGAACTCTATTTACGTGCATTGCTTTACTTATGTTCTATACTGGATGCATGCTAGTTTCTACTATGTTATTTCATGGGTAGAAATAGTTATGTCCTATTAGTGGTCAGTTCAATATATATAGGTTTGACATCTCCTTTCTTTGATAGCCTAAGTGGGTACTAGTATTTATGGTCGCGTCACATATGCTTAGCAATGCTTAGAGTCCGCGTGGTACCATGGATTACTCGGTTATGATATGTTCTCAGTTCGGATGGATTGATCTATGGTTTATGGTGATGACTTGGAATGTTGGATTGATGCTGGGCCTGAACGGGTGATTGATAGGGATATGACAAGAGGAGCTCCTTGTGAAATAGCCCCGTTTGGGTAATTAAGGACCGAGCTTTGGTCCCGTCTCTCAAGTTACTATATGTACGACCACACGTGTCATCATGGGAGCTAACTCCCTGCACATGCATGAACCACGGGGTACCATACGGTGCAATTGTATGTTTTCTTGTGGGTGGGGCGACAGGGTGGCTCGTTCGTGGTGTGTCCCTACGATTGGGTGTGATGGGCCTTTGACAAATCCATTGCAACTGTTAACCCCGACTCCTGCAATTGCGGATTGGGGCAGTCGACAAGTTAACTGGGTGATCCTATGAGCATGCGTGTGCATTGAAAGGTTTCGGCATGGCTTGCTGTATCGTGTGGGTAAAGTCGTACACCTCTGCAGAGTTATGAATTGTTCGAATAGCCGCATCCTTGGGTTAGGGATGAATACTTGAGTTGACCCACCTGTGCTAGTATTTGGGTTCTGGGTTGGTTATGGTATTGGCCGAGTTATGTTTCCAAGCACAGGGTTGCTCATGGTGGTTTTGCCGAGTGGTTTGATCTTGAGGAGATGGATGACGATGCACATGACGATATGTTTATATTGCTGCTGGTCAAATAGATTTCCAACATCTTATGTGAATGCCATTTACAATCTATTTATATCTACGTCTTGCAAATGCTCTTTATGCTGAAATTGTCATGCTAGCCAATCCCTTGATATTTATATTGCATGGACGAGGCTATAAGTACCTCCTAGTGTTGAGTGCCATCTGTACTCAACCCACAGTGCTATGGTTTCAGGTGGTAGTGATGCCGTGCTTGTGTACTACTATCAAGCGGGGAACAGCGACGCTAGCGAGCACGGTGCCGAGTTCTGACTTCCAGTCGGTTGCCCTTAGGTTGTGAGGCACACCTTGCTGGACTTTTGTTGTTTATTTTATGAGGTTCCGCTGCCACTTTTGATCAAACAATCTTAGTACTTCCGCTGTGAGAAAAACAACTCTAATATGTATGTTTAACTTATTGTATGGACAGTAGTCCATACCCTTTTGTAATATTAAGTTGTGACCATTTGCTTATGTGTTGTGTTATCGATCCAAATGAGGATATGTGTGTAACGGTAGCTGATCTTGGGAGCAGTTACTGAAGCACATATCCGCTACCCGAGTTCGCATTTGTTTTATTAGAGATTGCTCGTGCTATGCAGTCAGATTGGATGTTAACATACTTGGCTCATCTCTGGTCGGCCCGTATGTTAGTATTCAATCATCTGAAGAGCAGGAGGGGCGCACAACGACTAAGCGTAGTGAAAGCTCAACTCACCACTTAACACCGCCCCTATGCCTCCCTTTATATAGTCACGCTAGTGGGCTTTAGCCCGCTAGGGTTCTATCTCCTATGCAGATCATATCCACGTAGAAACCTGTTAAACAGTTCCAACCCATTAAGTGTGTGACCCATTAGGTTCAGTGCAAGTCGGCCATGGATCTGGAAACCCGTTTCCAATCCATCGATCAACAGCGGCACTTAGCAGTACGAATTGACCCCGGAATACACAAAATCAATATTCGGCTGAACCTTGATACACACACATACCGATCACTTTGCCACATGATACTAGTCAAGCTCAAGGCGAGATGTGCGCCACCCTTGTTGATAGCTCGACCACTTCACTCGACAGTGTAATGGAGACATACCATGACTAACTCCTTAGTCATATTAGCTTGGCTATGCGCTTTCCCTATCTATCCACACGAGGGGCCTAGAGGTATCTCTCCTGTTATCGAGGAGGGCAAATCCTATCTTGACCATCACACCCCTGGCTATATACCGTGGCATACCCAGTAGTCACCTTTATAACTACCCTGTTACGGTGTAGCGTTTGATGTTACCAAAGAATACGAGTCAACATGCTGAGCATCCGTGACAATCTCAGGTCTAAGGACCATATTAGCTATACCACTCGAGACTATACGTTAATGTCACTATAAGAGATAACAGCTCACAGCGTCTCGGAGTAGGTCTATTTGACTGCCCATGTTCTCCAACATGCGTCCATACTATTGATTTGATATCTCTACATCTATGGTGTGTGAAACATTACCATCAACCAATATTATGCGGATCAAATCATAACCGCTCCTCGTAATGATATGGATTAGGGACCCGTTTAGAATAATGTCACTTAACAATGTGTTTCACACCAAGTCGTAACCAATAGACAAAGTCATGACATTTATTCAGAGAACCGATAAAGAACGTTATCATATGTACATGAACAAAGACGTGGTACAATCATCACTATGATTGATCTAGGGCATATCCCTTTCAGTTTGTGACCACATGAAGTGTGGTTTGTAATCCCCCAACTTCTATGCAATGAAATCATTGTTCTCCATGAGTATATTGCGTTGATTTGCTCCTAATTCTTCTTGTTTTCGTTTTCCTTTTTTGGAGCTCTTGTTTGGAGATGAATCTTGGTGGTTTCTTGCTGATCATTTGTGGTCTATGATTCCTTGATGTTCTTAATATGATTTGATACACATTTTGCAACCATATGAGAGGTAAGTAATTAAGTTCTTGACTTGTTGATAATCTGTCTAGAAACTTTGATCTGCGCAGCATTCAGTAAAAAATTTATAGAGAAATCTAGAAAACTCATTTTGGAATGATTCCATTTGGATTCGATGCGTGACTCATATACCCATCTGTGGTAAAAATTGGATGTCCACTGGTTTCCCCGTTTGGGAGCTATAAGGTGAAAACCGAGCCACAAACTTTCTGCTCGAAGTACTTAACCGCAGGTGGTGTTTGATTGTTCATATTTTCTGTGGAAGATGTTTTGAGGCGATTTTTCGCATAGTGCTTCACAGCTCATTGTTAAAGAGGGAAAAAATTCCCACAAATCTAAGAGCAACAGAAAGTCACCATTCATCTCCTCTAAGTAGAAACCAATTCTGCAGAATCTGCTTTTGCTTTTCAGAAAGCTGCTTGTATTGTTTGAATTTTCATATTTTTTTCTACAAAGAGTTTTGAGGAGATTTTTTTCTGAGTTCTCATGGCTAATTATGTAATAGGGACAAAAAATTTCCAAAAATTGAAGATCAACAGAAACTCACCATCCTTCTCCTTCAAGGGAGAACAAATCTACTTTGGCTTTTCTAAAAGTCACTTTGATTATTTGGCTTGATCTTTTTTCCTAAAGCAAACTTTGAATAGATTCCTTTCTTTTGGATAGTTGACAACCAGGATTGTGAATTGAAGAATTCCCACGTATTTTATGACTCTTAGTCATGCATGCTGTGGGTACACATAATAGTGAAGTTGTTTGGGTTTTGATGAAAACGATAGCGTCGAAAATTCGTGTCGTCTACTCACCCCCACTACCCGCCTAGCTCGGGTCTTCAACTGGTACCAGAGCATTTGGTTTGGTTCGTCTTTACAAATCTTAACCGATTTTTGAAGCTGATCCTTGTAGCGATTTGAGCTATTGCGGACAAGTATTACACCAAACCCCCCGTGTTCTCCAGAGCCAATTTTTGCTATTAGAAGGCTAGGATGGAAACATATGTGATGGCTCAGGGCTACAACATTTGGCTTAAGATCAAGGAACCGTATGAGTTTCCCAAGGAGGTGAAGGCCACAAATCAAGCCAATGTGGAGCTTAATGCAAAAGCTCGAAATTTTTTGATTCAAGGCCTTAGCCAAGGGGAGTACGAGCGGGTGTAGGACATCATCACAGCACAGAAAATCTAGACGACCCTCCATGCTTACCATGAGGGGACGGCTCAGGTTAAGGTGGTTGGACAAGACAAACACAAAAAAGAGTACAATCGTTTTTCTCAGATGCCGGGTGAAACGCTTGACTCATGTTTCTCCCGCTTCAACAAGATTCTTGCCGATCTTCGTTTGATTGAAGTCAAACATACCAATTCGGAGATCCTCAGGCACTTTCTCTCTGCATTGGATCTTAAGGTCTAGGATGTGAAGGTGACTGCAATCCGATAGGCAGTCGATCTCTCGATGCTGACCTTGTAAGCGCTCTATGCTAGTCTCAAGACACATGAACTTGATCATTTTCCGAAAGAGCCCAGTTTCTCATCCATAACCTTGATAGCTGACCCCTCTGGTCATGATTGTCCCAAGTCCGGAGGAGAGGAGCGGAACGACTACGTCATGCCAGCACGGAACGCTTACATTAATAAGAGCCGCAACATCAAGGCCGGTGGTGGAGGTGACAAGAAGAAGCCATCTAAGCAGCTGATGAAGGGACGCCGCATGGTCGACAAGGTGCTGGCCGCTCTGGAAAAAGCCGTTATCTCCAACAAGGAGGATGGACACTCGGTTGATGGTGAGGATGAGCCGCCGGAAATGACGACGTCAACTACACTGGCATGTGCTTCATGGCACACGGCGATAGCGGTGGCGGCGACTCAGAAATCTGCCACACCGACAACGATGAGGTAACTGATGAACAAGGTCCCTTTTATTCTGAACTCTTGGAAGTAGTTAAAATTCATGACAAGTACACTAGGGTCTTGGCCAAGAAAAATGCTCTAAAAGTTCAACTAAAAAATGCTAAATCTGTTGTTTGCTCTGATTGTTGTAAGCTCACTCTAAAATTGGGTGAATTGAAAATGCATTTTAAGAATGTCACTATCCAACTAGAGAATGAAAAATGTAGGCATGTTCCCGAGCTTGTTGACTTTGATGGGTGGTTAGAGTTTGATAGGGTCATGGATGATTTTAATGAATTAAGGACAACTCATGATAGGGTGATTGATTTGAATGAAAAACTTAGGAAAGTTAATGTTAAGCTTCTATAAGAACTAGATGATGATAAGAAGAATTTGTTCCTTATCACATCTGATCTATAGTTTGTCTGCTTGATGAACCCTAGCATGTTTTATTCTGATCCCTCTACACACTTATCTAAGGACACAGTCAGTCCAGCTGCGGGCTGTAGTGATCATGCTTCACCTAAAGGCCCAGTCAGCTCATATAAGAGTTGTATCTTGCTCTCACTTGATTCTACATGTCGTGATTGCACACTGTCTAATCGGAGAAATTGAACTTGTAATCTAAGATTTCTGAGCTTAATGATGCTGTTCTTGATGCCTTTGTGTGTGATCGATGTCTTCAGCTTGATGGAGAGATGGGTAGGATCTATCAAGACATGAGTGATAGTTTTGAGAGTAGGTTGACCAAAGCATAAAATGATGAGTGTCTTTCCTGTATGGCTCTCAAGAGGGAAGTTAAGATCATAGGTAAGAAGTGTCGCAAAGCCTTGAGAAAGGGTACAACTGATAGCCAAGACACTTCGGACTCTTGCTCTTCTTGCAGATTTTGTCCCCAACTCCATCAAGAGTGCGAGTACCTCATAAGCACTTTTGAGTAGTTTGTTGGGGGCAAACGAAAGCTGAACTTGATACTTGACAATAGCAAGATATTAATGGGTAGTGTTCTAGGTTACAATTGGCTAGAGCACATCAAGAGACACCCACCTAGAGTCCTTAGAAGGGATGAGAACGGGCAGACTGTTGTTCTTAGGGACAGTATTCCTGAGACTACTGTTTTGAGGTCCATAGGGATCGTTAGGGAAAGTCCAACAACACAATCTGTCCAGTCTCAAAAGAAAGCTCCACAGAGTCCACCTAGAAAGAGTATTCCTCCTACCACTCCTGCCCCTGGAAATGGCAGGGGAGTAGTTTGCACCTTCTGGAATATGATAGGATACACCGAGCAGAATTGCTTCCGCTGTGCTATGGAAGCACGTGAGGAGTGCAGGAAACAGGCAAGAATTCATGGTCCTCTTAAGAATCCTGCACCTAGTTTCGTTTCACCTTAGGCTAGACTGGTGTGTGAGTGCCATATTTTACG
>SPJY01014792.1:0-15695 GCA_005191435.1 Raddia distichophylla
TTATATTTTTACATATTTGTACAAATTTTTTGAATAAAACAAATGGTCAAAGGCGAGTCCAAAAGTCAACGGTGACTTTTTTATGACTGGAGGTAGTATTAAATAACGAAGATTTAATTTAAGGTTTGAAACTAGAAAAAAAAAAATGCCGATTTGGTACCTCAACTATAGCCGTTGTACACTTTGGTCCCTAAACCTCAATACCGGACTTGTCAGGTCCTTGAACTCTTAATACCGGACTTGACCAGTCCTTTGATCGGTCGGCAGGATGGTTTTAGGGTTTTTTTGATGATGTGGCGTAGTTTCGATGATATGGCTGCCACACGGCTGCCACGTCCCCATCATCCCTCCTCCTTGTAAATATCTCTCTCCTCTCACTTTTCTCTATCTATCTCTCTAGATCTCTCTCTCTCAATGACAACTGCCCCTCCCTCTCACCAACAAGCACAGCGACGAGCCACCTCTTGCCGGTGAGCTTGCCACCTCCCACCTCTCGCACGGAGCAAGCCGCCGCTTCACCTCTCACCTTGGAGGTCGAAATGGCCGGAGCCCCTGGATCCGTGGCGGTGGCCTAGAGCCATGGCTGCGGCGGCCTCACCCTCATTGCGATCTCCGTCGTGCGCCCCGGTGTCGACACCGCCGCGCCGCCTCTCTCCTTCACCGTATGAGGCACGGCGCCGTCCTCCTCCATCTCGTGGGCTGCCGCCAACCTCCTCTGCGCAGACAGGGCGGCAATGAGATCCACGGGGTGGCGGCGACGTCAGGTAGGCGGGGCGCGCGACCTTGGCCATGGCGTTGATGAGGCATGGCGGCGGCCTCGTTGACAGCGGCGACGGAAGCAGGGGTGGCGCAAGACGGGGCGGTGTTGGGTAGGCGAGAGGATCAGTGAGAGAGAGAGAGAGAGGAGTGGGAGGAGAGATCGGAGTGTGTGTGTGTGTGTGTGTGAGAGAGAGAGAGGAGGGATTAAGAAATGACATCGAGAGGGGGCGTGGCAGCCGTGTGGCGTCCACATAGCCAAAACTTTGCCACGTTTGTGAAAAAACCCTAAAACCACCACTACTGCGGATCGGGGTAGGCCAAGCGGCTCGTAAGGCCTGTGCAAGCGGTTTTACAACCGCTTGCAGGCAACCGCGACTGATACCCGACGGGCATCACAATAACAAGTCCGGTATTGAGTTTTAAGGTCCAAAGTGGTCCAACGGCTATAGTTGAGGGACCAAATAAGCACTTTTTCCTTGAAATTAATGACAAGGTAGGTAGGCTAGCTCACATGAAAGACAAAGATGGCCCTTATTCATCCAACTCTTTCAATTAATTAATGCTACATTGAGATAAGGATATTAATTATATGAATGAAGGTGGGACCTATGTGTAATACGCATAAGGACAAACTGTACCGTAGCCCACAAAGACGGGGTATAAAAATACCATCCTGTCCTATCACACCATTAGGTACGGTAATTTTATCCATGGGTACCCAAACCGATTGGTTTAGATATGGGCTTTATTTTACACCTATGGATTTAAAATTTTGGGTTTCAGTTTATTTTTAGACCTATGGACACCCATGTGCACTCGAAAAGAATGATAAAAATTAAATATAATATGATATGTCACCATATGTTATCAATAAATATGTGTTGATAACAGGTTAAAGTTTAAATATGTTTATATGTTCAAAGTTGATGAAAGGTAAGAGTTGAAATTGATTATGTCATATATATTGTATTCAATATTGAGATATATGCTTATTATGTATTTTGGGTTCAGGTACCCGTCAGGTATAGGTATGGGCGTGGGTTTATACCTATGAAATAATTCGGGTGTGAGTTTGGGTATAGTTTTTGGGTATCGGGTTCAGGTATAAGGGGTAGTACGCAAATGTAACCGAGCCGATTTCCATCCCTACACAGCACTCAAGATATTTCAAACATTAATTGTTCTTTTCAGCTAAAACCATTTGCATATCATAATATAGAAATTCGTTTACTCTTGATAGTCCTTGGATAGCCGAATTAAATATTAAAAAAATTTAGGAGCTTTAAACAGAACCGCTAAAAGATTTTAAAAAATAGGTACAAAGTGCTATAGCATTATCTTGTAGAAAATCAATTTCAGCTGAAAATGATTTTGATCGACCTTGGCCATGGCGTCGACGAGGCATGGCGGCGGCCTCGTCGATAGCGGCGACGAAAGCTGGGGCGGCGCAAGGCGGGGCGGCGTCAGGGAGGCGAGAGGATCAGTGAGAGAGAGAGAGAGAGAGGGGGGAGTGAGAGGAGAGATCAGAGTGAGTGTGTGTGAGAGAGAGGAGGGATTAAGAAATGACATCGACAGGGGACGTGGCAGCCGTGTGGCATCCACATAGGCAAAACTTTGCCACGTCTGGAAAAACCCTAAAACCACCCTGCTGACTGGTCAAAGGACTAGTCAAGTCCAGTTTTAAGAGTTCAAGGACCAAACAAGTCCGGTATTGATGTCACGACCCCCTGCGTCACCACAAGGAGTCCGGCACCATGATCTGATACTAGACCCAGACTAGTACCTCATGATGGACAATTCAACGGCTATCATCGCTGGCATTCCATTACTATTAAAAATAACGGAGAATTACAAGGTAGCATCATATGCTATTACAGTAAAACAGATATGACAAAATATTAAGAACGAATAAAAAAAGCATCAGAGCAGCAACAGCCTTCAGCGACGATAGACCAGTCCTTTGATCGGTTAACAGGATGGTTTTGATCGGTTAACAGGATGGTTTTTGGGTTTTTTTTTGATGATGCGGCGTAGTTTCGATGATATGGCTACCACGTCCCCATCGTCCCTCCTCCTTGTAAATATCTCTCTCCTCTCACTTTCCTCTATCTATCTCTCTAGATCTATCTCAATGACAACTACCCCTCCCTCTCACCACCGAGCACGGCGTCGAGCCACCTCTTGCCGGTGAGCTTGCCGCCTCCCACCTCTCGCACTGAGCATGCCGCCGCCCCACCTCTCACCTTGGAGGTCGAAATGGCCGGAGCCCCTGGATCCGTGGCGGTGGCCTAGAGCCATGGCTGCGGCGGCCTCACCCTCATCGCGATCTCCGTCGTGCGCCCTAGTGCCGACACCACCGCGCCGCCTCTCTTCTTCACCGTATGAGGCACGGCGCTGTCCTCCTCCATCTCGTAGGCCGCCGCCAACGTCCTCTGCGTAGACGGGGCGGCGATGAGATCCATGGGGCATCGGCGATGTCAGGTAGGCGGGGTGCGTGACCTTGGCCATGGCGTCGATGAGGCATGGCGGCGGCCTCGTCGACTGCGACGGAAGCTGGGGCGGCAGAAGGCGGCAGAAGGCGGGGCGGCTTCGGCGAGGCGAGAGGATCAGTGAGAGAGAGAGAGGGGAGTGAGAGGAGAGATCGGAGTAAGTGTGTGTGTGAGAGAGAGAGGAGGGATTAAGAAATGACATCGAGAGGGGACGTGGCAGCCGTGTGATGTCCACATAGGCAAAACTTTGCCACGTCTGCGAAAAACCCTAAAACCACCCTGCTGACTGGTCAAAGGACTAGTCAAGTCCAGTTTTAAAAGTTCAAGGACCTAACAAGTCCGGTATTGAGGTTTAAGGACCAAAGTGGTCCAACGGCTATAGTTGAGGGACCAAATCGGCACTTTTTCCTTGAAATTAATAACAAGGTAGGTAGGCTAGCTCACATGAAAGACAAAGATGGCCCTTATTTCATCTTATTCATCCATCTCTTTCAATTAATCAATGCTACATCGAGATAAGGATATTAATTATATGAATGAAGGTGGGACCTATGTGTAATACGCATAAGGACAAATTGTACCGTAGCCCACAAAGACGGGGTATAAAAATACCATCCTATCCTATCACACCACTAGGTACGGTAATTTTATCCATGGGTACCCGAACCGATTGGTTTAGATATGGGTTTTATTTTACACCTATGGATTTTAAATTTTGGGTTTCGGTTTATTTTTATACCTATGGATACCCACATGCACTCGAAAAGAATAATAAAATTAAATATAATATGATATGTCACCATATGTTATCAATAAATATGTGTTGATAAAAGGTTAAAGTTCAAATATAAGTTTATATGTACAAAGTTGATGAAAGGTTAGAGTTGAAATTGATTATGTCATATATGTTGTATTCAATATTGAGATATATGCTTATTATGTATTTTGGGTTCGGGTACCCATCAGGTATAGGTATGGGCGTGGGTTTATACCCATGAAATAATTCGGGTGTGAGTTTGGGTATAGTTTTTGGGTTTCGGGTTCAGGTATGAGGGGTTGTACTAAGAGGTAACCGACCCGATTGCCATCCCTATACACCACTCAAGATATTTCAGACATTAATTGTTCTTTTCAGCTAAAACCATTTGCATATCATAATATAGAAATTCGTTTACTCTTGATAGTCCTTGGAAAGCCGATATTAAAAAATGTTTTAGGAGCTTTAAAGAGAACCGCTAAAAGATTTTAAAAAATAGGTACAAAGTGCTATAGCATTATCTTGTAGAAAATGATTTTCAGTTGAAGCTTTCAATTTTTAAGAAAAAAACTCCTTTTTTTAGAACAATAGAATTTTCATTAGATCATTCACCAAAGGTTACGATCATGGAAATACTATTACAATGCAACACCACCTATTGAACCAACACCGACTAGAAGTAGTATTGAGATTAACTTGCATATATTCCTCTTGTTTGGATCCAGCATTTGTGGCGTGCATGGTACGGTGCTTGCACTAGTATCATAATAAGAATTTTTTGCACATCCTTTAGGGCATGCCTTTTTCTTGCCAGAGATGATGCACGAACCTCCCAATTCAACTCCTCCACCGTTATTTTTTGATTTGCTTCCAATGACCGCATTAGCAGGCCAACAAAAACATCCAGCATCATCATGTAGAGTAACTATACCTAACAACTCGACACAAAATTCCCACCATAGGGGAGCAAACTGAAAGAGATATGCCCTAGATCAATCATAGTGATGATTGTACGACGTCTTTGTTCATGTACATATGATAACGTTGTTTATCGGTTCCCTGAATAAATGTCATGACTTTATCCATTGGGTACGATGATAGTGGCAGGGGTCCCGATCTTTCGATGAGAGGAGGATAGCTATCGATTTGGTAGGAGTCGACGTTGGTAGGAGTCGACATTGGGTCACCGTTCAGGACGTTACGCCTTAGCGACCGGTACACCCACTCCAGATGGTTATTGACCTCGCTGGAGCACGATCAACCTGACCACGAAGGTCCTTGATCCTGCAAGCAATCGAAGAACTAGCAAGAACAAGATGAACAAGCAACTCACTTGCAGATATGCATTAAGATCTCACAGATAATATCACAAAGGTGGGGTTTTGTAACGATAAACAGGTGGTCTAATCGACACGCTTGAATACCGGTATATAGCAAAGGCTAAACAAAAACTAAACACAACCCAAGTTACAAATGAGGGTTGGCTATCTATTTATAGGGCATTTAGGTCGGTTTGCTACAGTGTGCTACAGTAACCGATCTACTGTTGCTATAGTACATGTGTCTAGATACATTGTATTCTTGTATTACATGTAAGATTATATGGAAAGACTTCGAAGGAATTCAGAGGTGAGGCCGGATCCGTTGGAAAGATCTCGTCGTCGGCTTCTCCGTGGATACCAAGAACGTCCAAAACGGAGTTCGTATGCAGCCTGGGAGTCTGTTTGAATGCCGGCTGCGCGTTGATGGCCGAACCGGAGTCTGTTTGAATGCCGGCTGTGCGTTTTCTTTCGTGTCTTCCTTTGACCGACTTGACATGCAGGAGTTGTAGATACAGGAGTTGTAGATACAGGAGATATGGAGATACACCTTTCTTTAATATGCCATCACGTATGGGAGGCGGCCAAGGTGGCGGCCTAGTTGCTGGATGTGATGGTGCCATGTAAACAAGTCGAGACGGTGGCCAATTGTGTGATCGACCGTGTGATCTACATGGCCAAGATGAAGGTTGATGAAGTAATGATGATGAATTAGCCGTGGCCATATCTGTGCCAAACATGGTCTCATCATTCTCCCTTTCTTGAAGTGGAGTCGTCCCCGACTCCATCATAGTCTCCTGTAAAATCTTAGTACCAATTGCGAGCAAAGCAATTTGCACATCGTTTGTGATCAGATAATTGGAACAAAAATCGTCAACCTCTATGTACTCCCTTTCTTGAAAACTATCATGTATATTGGGATGGTAATTAGAAGTACTTATCATGTATCGATCAAATTGTTGTGTAGTAAATGATGATTTCGGATCTGAACAAATATAAACACTATGCACCATATGCTCTCCTTTGTCACTATGTTTGCCGATAACATGAAAATTGTTTCGTGATATCCATGACAAATCTGATTGTAGGAAAATTTTCTCCTTTAAACTATTTAGATCACACAGAACGTGAATTTCAATGTAACCTAAAGTATTTAAAGAAGACAAAAGTTTTAGCTCATCTTTTTCGCTAGTATGGTGAATAACATGTTTATTTTCAGCAATATCGTCTGGTTCACTATCAAATGTGAACCGTTGAAAGGTGACATATGCCTGATTTCTTCTCACAATTTCTTGATGCACCCATAGCATCATGGAGCCTGCAATAAGATTTGTTTTATATGTAGACCTAGGTAGGAGAATGGTGGTCTGCAATACAAATAAGGCAATATTAATAGGAGAAGAAATTAGAAGAACCCATATATAACTTCAGCCCTAGTTTAATATAGTGTAATGCAAAGTTCATCAAATATAGGTAAGAAGGAATCCATGATTGGACGGTCAGAATAAGACGAAAAGCATCACCTCTTGTAAAAACAGAGGACAAATACAAATATATACTTGAAAATATGAAACAACATAAGAATATTACAGTTTTCTAAAAACTTACGCTAAAATTGAGTATGTTTAGTATGTCAAATGTCTAGATAAATGATGACCACCGCATCAAACCACGGTAAAAGGTACGGCTAAATTCTGCATTAAAAACTTTAGATAAATCACAAAAAGTTATGGCTAAATTTTGCATTTAAAACTTTAGGTAAATCACAATGCAGAAAGAGAGACCTTGTTGCATACTCTGTATACATAATTTCCTAAAGAGTGCGTAGTAAAACAAACTCTTCAAAAAGATCCTTTTGTTTTCGAAAGGACGATGGGAAACCTGATGCATTCAACAGTTATGGCCTAACAAAAATCACAGATGTTAGGGTTGAATAATGACATCGATGGAAAAATGTCAAAAGAGACAAACTATGAGAAGCATGTGACAAAAATTGTGAAAGAGAAATGAGTAGACAGAATATAATGTATTATGGCATGCTAATTTCTTGAATAAGCAACCCTAAAACAATGACCGTAACAGGGAAAATTCAAATCATAATCAAGCCTAGGCTATCTTTAGACACTGTTCGAATATAGAATTGGACCAGATGGAGCCTGCCCATGTGTTCCCCATCCGCCGCCACTTCACGTACTACTCCAGATGGAGGCTCCTCATATGTTCCTACACATTTTAGAAGCCAAAGCATAGCCCAGTGCACTAAAAGATAATAGTTCCAAAAACCATAGCAGCAAAAATAGGTAGTAGGCTTGTAGAGTCGTAATGCATTTTTTATTTGTAAGGCCGTGAACATGTATACCCATTTTAAAAAATAAATACCCGAAGTTAGGACAGGTGCAGCTGAGCACTAATATGTCCGATGAGCTGCATCCATATTTGAATGTGAAAAAACATAGTCTTAGTTGCTTACATCACCTTAATCGAGTACAAAAAAAAATGCAAGATAACATTTCCTGAACCTAGGATGGCTGATAAAAGAGCACCAATTCTCAAACGAAACACATTTACGTTGACACATTAGTTCAAGAGTATTTAAACCCCACGTTCTACCCGGCTATCACTTATCAAAATACACCATTGTTGACATCCTATTGGTTGCAAAAAGAATTAAGAGATAGACAGGTCATAGCCCAAATAAAATCTGTATTTTACAAAGCATCTTAAAAGACCTAGGTAGGAAACACCTGAGAGGAAGCACTAAAATAACATATTGTCATATATACCTGCAAATATACATATATATAATTTGGATATAGAGGATAAAAAATGTTCTCATTTCAAACATAGTAAAAGTCAAAATTATGTATGCAAATGTCCCTTTTTTTTTAATAGATTAACAAAAATATATAGCTACATGTGAGGCACCTTGCAAAAGAATGACTGCCTATGGTTGACATGATCGGCCACCTCCAATATCCTGCCAAATTCCTTCCATTCTTCAACAGAGAAAATAAGATAGTAGCAGAGTTCAGGTTAAATAATGCAACAAATATAACAATCGATATTAATTTGAGAAGCAGATTCAATAATCATGCAGCTATCGTTTAACTTAGCCACGAACATGCTTTACTTCGCAAAGATTAGCCATCGAGTCATCGAGAGAAGCAACATATTTTGTTATTATTTTTATGTTTTGCCTTCTAGTCAATATAAAATGCCTCCTGTTTTTTCAAAAAAAGTTGAAAATCATCTAAAGGTATTTTTGGCGGTGCAGAAATTCTCTGCTGAAATCAAATTGTGATTGCTTTCAATGGTGGCTTCAAAAACCGAAAACGATAATTGAATTCAGATCCGAGAACATACTGCCAGTGGCTTCCATACTTTTGACAGCGGAGCAAACAATTGAAAGCGTTAAAAAAGAAGCAAGCAACCTTTCAAGAGCCAGCAGAAAATCAAGGCCGCAAGAGCAAGGAAAAACTTGTTATACATTGTTATATGTATGGTGTTTAGTTCAAGTAACGTTGCAGTGTGTGTGAGGATAACTCGGGATTCACATCTGATCGAAATTTGCATGTTCACGCCTGATGAATGATGAAGCAAGCACAAAATGAACAGTTCCTCGTTCACTGATCAAACGTTTCTCCTTTTCACTTTCATTCTTGGCAGTGTTTATTAGGATAACCATTTCTTTGTTAATAATCTGATTCTCTGATAAATCTTGGATTTCTATTCGATACCCACCCTTTTGCAGAAAATTGAATTGGTTGAAAGAAACAGTCCAGAAATCAGCCTGACCAAACATTCAAACCACAATGTTCCAGGAGCCATTCCAAGAGTTCAGATACGAACCAACCAAGGCTAAAAAAACAGAACACCTAATCCCCAAGCCGTGCACCATGGGGCGACGATGGCCGGGGAGCTGGCACCGGGAGAGGTGGCAGAGAAGCAGCAGAGGCAGGGGAGGGGATTGCCGGCGACCAAGCATGGAGGGAGGCTGGGCCAGCACGGATGGGAGGGGTAGGGTACCTGGAAGGTGACGGCGGTGGATTTCCGGGGAAGGCGGCGATGGCGAGCACGACCAAGACGGGGACGACCGCAGTCAGATCTGGCCCATCGGTGCGAGGAGGCACCACCGGAAGGAGCGAGGAGACGACGTTGGCCGGCGATGGCGACGCAGAAGCGGCAGCGCCGGCGGGCTTGAGCCTTCGAGGCGGAGCAGCCGAGGGCGGGATGAGAGCAGGCGGTGTGAGGAGGCGGCGTGGCCCTGGAGGCCCCGTCGAGCTAGGCAAGCAAACAAGGTGGGGGAGAGCGACGTGGCCAAACAAAAGCCACAGAAGCCGCCGCCTATCTGAGACCGTTCAATGAGCATCGGACGGCTGGCGTTTTTGGGTGACGTGGCCACAGGAGGAGGACGAAAGCTGCGTGGACATGCTCAGAACGGTGGACTGCTACGGGGTATGAAGATACTTTATATATCTAAACTACCAAATACGTGCATGCATGACTTGTTCATTCCTATTCCATTTTGGGACGATATCGCAATAGCAACTGTGGAAGCACACGTATGAGTACGAGTACGACCACGAGAGTTGAGGATTAGTCATGCATGCGTTAGTTTGCTCGATCTCTCTGCCTATAAGTACCTGCTTGCCCGCCCCCCCCTTGACACATCTAATTACTCACAAATATTTATCGTTCAGGTTCGAGCCTGTGTTTGAGCAATCAGCTATTTGTAGGATTATACGGCCTCCCCGTGGCCCAGCGCCGTCGTGCTGTTGCGGCCAGCCTAGAGGCGGCACCGGGAGCAGCAGCAGGAAGAAGGGGAAGAGGAGGCCGCGTGGGGCAGGGAATGAGAAGGTGAGGTGGGGGCGACGTGGCCGAACGACGACCACGGAAGTCCACCGCCTGGTTGGGACCGTCAGATCTACAACAAACGGTCCAGATTTTAAAGGGCGACGTGGAGGCCAGTTTTTTAGGAGGTGGCGTGGCCATGGCCAGATTACAGGGCTGCTACGGGGTATGTAAAGTTAGTGTATATATGCTACGTTGTTCAGAAGGTTTGTCTCCACATATATATATGCTGTTCCTGCACTGCCTGCTTTTAATATAGATGGTCTAGATCGAAGCAGTGACACCTCAGAGTATATGGCTTGGTTTACTGATACCTACCATTCCCTATGATGGTCCTCTTTAAAAGTTTTTCTTTGTTGTCCATGTGAGCAGTAGCTACTAAACTTCATTAGTATTTGCCTTTTTCCTCAGCATGCAAATAAGAGATGTCAAGATGCAAATCATGTCAGCATTACTAAATTTATTATTTATATATATAGCGCGCGCACACATATATAAGGTTGTTGCGTGCAGGCAGTCTTGGCTAAAGTAAGTGCAAGCATCATAACCATAGCAGTGAATGGCAATATTCTCCACCTACTCCTGCTATGCAGATCAATTATCGCCAAAGAAGCCATGTCGATTAATGCTTATTGTAGTTTAACCCTATTTTTGCGAAAATTCTGTTGAGATGACAAGACATGATTGGAAGGACCCATGGCACCTGCGCGCCGACCAGCTTGCTAACATGATTTTGGTTCAATACTTCTTTGCTGTCTTTGATATAAAAAAACTCCAGCTGATGAATGTATCTGTTCTTTGGTTGAGCTTGTATCATTAAAGTACAGTGTACATAATTGATATAACTAATACTTCGCAGCTATATCTATCTATAATACAATGCGCTAGCCTTGTTACCTCCAGGCGACGCGTGTCCGCTCTACATAGTGCGGACCGTGGCAGCCGTCGGATCGCGCAGCAGGCTCGATCCGGCCGTCCATTTATAGATTACATATAAAAGGATTTTTTCCGTGGGAGCCTCAACAACGCGGGCCGGTTGGCTTACTAGTTTACAACGGTCAAACTCAAGAGCAAGTCTTTGGTTCGAATGCCACCTTCCCCTATTTTTCTAGCCATTTTCGGTGCAACTTTCCCACCCTTCTTATTTTATTTATCTACCCTTTTTACCTAACACCAAACACAAAGCATGCATAGCTCAGCTGGCCAATTACCTGCGCATGAGGACAGCGGTCGCGTGTTCGATTCCTTAGCTCGCCCTCACCTCGCTGTTGCGTTCCCATTTTTTTTTGGTACGGCGTGCCGCGGGGGCGCATGTCGTTCTAGTATGTATACATCCATTACTTTCCATGCATGTATTTAATGAATATTAATTAAATTGATTAATGATTTTCAATGGACGAGCTCTTATCCTCTATAGGGTAAGATGTAATATAACTAAGACGTTGGATCAAACCACATCAACGGACAAAAACTACTTAGATGTGGGTTAAAAACTCCTTATTAATTCAGTTTTACACGATGTTTAGTTTAGTCTAAGCTTAACCGTCGTGCGATCGAGCCTGTCCTACGCTACGCAGTGCAACTGTGAGAGTTGATTGTACTCCTAGTTTGCTTGTGCGGCGTGATTGCGCGCATCAGAAAGCTAGGAAGAGGCCCAAAGAGAATCGCCAGACACCGCTAGAGATCCAACAAGGCATGTCGAGGCGCAATGGAGTTGCTGCAAGCCATGCGATTGCAGAGAGGTGGATGAGCTCATGGCACCACCAGGGAGGCAGATGGTGGCTCAAATGCTCAATCGAGCAGGAGGCGTTGCCGTTGTCAGTAAACGGGGCAGAGCACGGTCGCATATTGTCATGATTGGTGGAGCTCACTTACGTGCCGCGACCTCAAGGATGGCACAAGAGCTCCAGCACTAGGACGGCGGAGCCGTCGAGCTCTACAATGTGACAACATGGTTATGACGACGCACCTCAAATGATATGGTTTGTTGTCCAGATAACTACCATTCCCAGCACTATGATGCTTATATATGGTCCTCGAAGTTTTTTCTTTCTTGTCCATGCGAACAGTAGCTACGCCACTATAGGAAACAACACCTTTTCTGAAGATAAAGAAAGTGGCAGCATCCCATATGCCTTTGTATAGCTTTTCTCATTATGGTGTTGTGGTGTGTACCTGACTGATTCAGGTTCTATTATCGGCAATGGTGAAATGTTTCGCTTATTTATTTAGGCAACAATAAGGGTCAAAAACGTTTATATTCCCAAGGGCATGGTGGGATAAAGTGAGATAACATGGGCCGAGCTGAGATACGACAGAAGTCGAAAGCACGCGCTGCTAACCAGGTGGAGACCCGGTCACCCAACTTGTTGAATAGATGGTCGAAAATACTTCTTCCCGATCGTCCGACAACGAGCCAAACGGATGGGGCACTGGCTTCCCTCCTCGCGCGTCGTACGCATGTGCGCTTGGTGGGCCCCACCGATGAGATAACAATGCCTTTTCTGTGCACCACTTGTTTTCTGTTGCGCTCCCCTCTCTCTCTCTTGCTTTCTGCTCGTTCCTCCCTCCCTCTCTCTCCGCGCGCATCCCATTCCCCGCACATCCCCCATCGCCATCGCCGTAGCAAGCTGCTGCCACCTCGCTGGCCGAACACGCATGCTCGTTGGGGCATATCACCGTTCATCTCCTCCTCCTCGGCTCCTCCTCCCCACTCTCTATACACACACACGGCCCCAGTATGCTACACCGGGGTGTAGCTACATCGCAAAAAATAACTATAAAATGCACCACATATAACTATAATTAATCATCGAACGCTACAAGAAACAAAGGTAACGATCGATGGTTAATTATTGTAAGAATTATAGTTACATATGATGTATTTTATAGTTATTTTCGGCGGTGTAGCTACACCCCGGTGTAGCGTAGGGAATATATATAACTGTAGTCTATTCCACACCTCTAAATTTTCCCCATGAGCTTCACCCGGTGAGGGAAGATGGCAATGGTGACCAGATCCGGCGAGGACAATGCTGTATCTAGCCGGATTTGGTGATGAAGGCGACGGATCTGAGATGACGATGGGTTTTTTGTGCTTTTTTTGCGTTTTATTGTAAAATTTCCACGAAAACACAGTGAAACGTGCTAGAACATGGCATGTATCATAAGTTTGTCTGTCATGTTTCATCATCTTTTTACTCCATGTTCTAGCATTTTTATAAATGTTTCTTCATGTTTCGCAGAACAAATCTTTCTTGTTTCAACGAACAAATCTTCCTTGTTTCAACGCTAGTGGCATCAATGTCATGTAATTTTTTAAGAATCGCATGTTAGAAAAACGTCCAATTTTTATTATGAATTGGATGCCCGATCCATAGCAAAAAATCGCATATTCCCATGTTAGAAAATCGTCCAATTTTTATTACGAATTGGATGTCCGATCCGTAGTAAAAAAAATCGCATGATAGAAAAACGTCCAATTTTTATTATGAATTGGATGTCCGATTCATAGCACTGATGGAAGCATTTTTTATGTATCCTTTTAAAGAATGGTCAAATATTGTTTGAAGTGACGATCGTACAGCCGTTGTTTCCTCGCTGACGTGGATGCACGAGAAGCGAGAGAGGCACACGTTACATGGGTCTGTCTGGAAAAACGTACAGATGTGTATGTGTACTAGCCGCGCAGGCGCGCGGAAAAAAAGGGAAAAAAATAGGGGACACGGGATTCGAATCCGAAGCGGCCAGCCAACGAACGGGCTGAGCTAACCAACCAGGCAAACCGTCCTCGTGCCTGAGATTCGCGGCAAAAAAATCGTTTTATACATAAAAACGAAATGGACGGACGGACGGATCTGGCTGGTTTGCGTGATCGGACGGCCTTCGCGACGCCGGGAGGGGAGGGCAGCCACGTGGCGCCCCGGGGACGCTAGTTCTCAAGTTTGTACAGTTTATTGATGTCCGAAGTCAGAATTTCCCTAAATCGTACATTAACATGACAAATTTTGCCAAGATTCCATCAAGCAAACCCTACGCGCGTTTGGAGTGAGAATTCGTCGCCTCCTTTGTTAGCTATTTCGCTTGCCATTTTTTGGATTAACTTATGGCCTGTTTGGATGCTGCAGTCGGGGCAGCACGGGGGGCTTGCCGGCGCCGGCAATTGGACTAATTAAGCCACCTTCTTCCATCCCACCTTCGATCTCATTTCGGTAATTACCGTCCTGCTATGGATTAGAAAGATTGGAGTGCTCTGTGCACGGAGTTGTTGCCATGGATTACTCATTTCCATAAAATAGAAAGATCTTAGTGCTCTGTACATGGATTAATTTCCTGACATAGATTATTCATTGCCATGGATTAGAAAGATTGGAGTGCCCTGTACATGGATATCCATGTGCTTGTATTCTAGTAGCATCAGTGTGCCATGCATTTGTTGTTTAATTATATATTTAAAAGTATCTCGGTAACGTAGGTTTCTACGACCAGTAGATGGAGTAGATGAAAAGCAAAAATGATAATCCTCGCTAGTCGCTAGTCTGATTGCTGTTGTTCTCGTGATTGGTGTGCTTGAACCTTTTGTGGCTTATCTAGTAGAACTTCTTGTCACGTAGCTATATATGGAGTAGCAATATCTTCAGAATGCTTTATTTTAAGTTTAGTTTCATCCTTCGGTACTGTCATTTGTCATGAATGTAGTGTTAGATCATACCCAGGTCAACAACTCGCCGTCGTTGCCGAACACTGAACGTGTATGTGCACACCAATACAGAAAAACGTGATTAGCAAACTTGTTTAGCTCAAAGGCTCCTTTTCTATGACTCACGATAATTACAAAACGCCCGGGCACCTGCCCTTTTATACAGCATGGCCATACCGGCCTCGACACGACACCGAGTCAAACTCGCACGCACGCACAGACACGCAGCCGGAAAGCAAAACGAACACGTATGCCTAATCCGAGATTAATTCCAACATATACCTGATATGAGGTGCTGTGCTTGCTCATATGCTCTACATCACCTTGGAGTTTGTGTGATGTCGTGCCACCCCGGTGGAAAAATACCCGAAATAATCAACAGTTAAATAGAAATTAATAAAATAATCCACTGTAAAAAGAAATTACAAAAATATCCCCGGCTCCCGCCACCGGGCGCAGCCGCAGCAGAGCTGCCGCCACCTGGGGTGACCGGCGCTGAGCTGCCGCCACCCGGGGCGGCCGCAGCTCAGCTGCCGCCACCCCGCACGGCCGCTGCTGCGCACACACGCACGCACAGCATGCACTGCATGCATGCCACACTGCACACACACACTGCAATCTGCATGCACACACACTTCCTTTTCTTTTTCTCTTTTTCTTCCTCCTTTATTCTTCCTATAAAATCAATTATATATATATCCAAATCTCACCAAAAATCATTAGTCCTAGGTTAGTCCAATCAATCATTAATCATGCTTAAATATTCATCCAAAAATATTATTTTCCTTTCCTTTGGAATTGTTGGAATATCCTTCGAAAGA
>SPJY01014816.1:0-34772 GCA_005191435.1 Raddia distichophylla
CAAACGTCAATACATGCACCCTCCAAGAGTGTCCAAGGATTGGCATCCTGTGATCCTCCCGTTAAAGTACTGCTCAATGATGCAGCCATGCATACGCTCTCCTACTGTTTACTGTTTGTACAAAAGTAATATTATTACATTTGAGAAAAGTGATTTTGGACAAAACCCAGATGACCCAAAATACAGAGGAGTGCCCAACAAGAAATTACCTCGAATACGAGTAAAATTTGCGGTAGGGTTTAATCCTAAAGCAATTTGAACTATTCATCAAACTGATACAGGGAAGGGTTAATTACATTCCTTCCATGGCAAAGTTTCCCGGTTTACAACCATTAAGACAATCAATATTTGTAAGGTTTTTTCTTTCTTTCTGTGACAAGAAAACATGGCAAACTATTACAATTATATCATCAATCATCATGGTCTTTCTTTCTCCTCTATTTCATTTCATATTTATCCCAAATTGCCACTCCCCTTCTTCCACCCAAACTTTGGCTATATGTGGTACCTACCCTCCGTGCGCACAACTAGCTACGCGTCCCTCTCAACCGTGGGCAATCATGCAATGCCAAGGCTGGCTGTTGTGTGGCTCGTCAACGGGAAGTTAGCGGCCGAGCTCCATGCCTCCATGCTTGGCAATCGATCGATGGCAACGGGCAAATCGCAGGCGGCCGGGGGTTCTGCAGCAATCGATCAATCGATCTCTCTTCTTGATCGGAGCCAGCACTCAGCAGCAGCCATGGCGTGTTTCTTGGAAGGCTAGCAGGCGACCCATGCATGCATGTGTGTGTGTGTGTGTGTCGCCCTGTTGTATTCGATCGTATGATCAGATTGGCCCGTGCCGCGCTGCTCTCGATCCCATGCATCCTCCTCGCGGCGAGCTGATACTGATTGTTTTTAGTCCGCGCATGGCTCTCTCGCAGATCGTCCGCCGCTGCAAGAGGCCAAGGGACTTGCCCGGTCTGCGCTGTTGGATTGTTCTTTTCAGAGAAGACGCAGAATTACCCATAGATATATATTACTCAGAAGATACGTACAACCTGGCAAGAACGAGATTAAAGGGGGAAAAAGACATAATGAGCAGCAACAAATTAATCAGACACCAAATGGTTCACTCCCTCTCGAACGAAGAAGCTGCATAAACAAATTAATTTTGGAGGTTATGAGTGGTGCGGATTACAAATTTGAGCGAGAAATATTATCTTTTCGGCAGCCAAATATGCCGATAAATGAGAAAAAAGACTTCTCGAAGAATGGCTAGACTTCAGGATTAGCTCTACGGAGAGCGTTAATCATGCATAACAAGCCAGTTTTGATAATATGTGACTGCTGAGAATAAAGAGCATATAGTTGATTATTTGTAGTTACATGCAAAAAATACCTCGAGAAGTTGCTTGGCTCGGTTACATGTATGTGAATGCATTAAAGGGTAAAAATTATTGTATGTGACATTCCTGTAAATTAAATCTATTGGATGAGTATTTGCTGCTATTCCAAATATTGTTCTAAGAGTCTCCTTACTGGTTAAAAGTCAAGTCATCGTATAAAAGGTTTGAACCTCTTATGGACCCTGGTTACTCCATGCCTATGGCAAAAACAGACTCCCTTGTTGTTCAATAACTGCCTAGAAAAATGAATGGATGCTTAATTTTTGCGGCTGCGGGTATAATAGAGCATAGGAATGTTATTACCTAGAAGTGCGCCGTGTTAGGGGGGTCCTTCTAAAATATAAGTTCTTTGTCGTCACCCACAGTACCCATAAATGACTAAGTACTTAGACATGATCAATTTCAGGATGTCATGCCATCAGAAAACTCTGTTTGGTACAACATTCCGAGGAAGTGAACGAGGATAAAAAACTCGCTAGATCCAATTCATCCATGGAGTGTAAAAATGATGGAAGATAGCGCTAGCCTAAGACAGAGTATTGAGGAGACATTTTATTTAAAAAATTGCTTTTAAAATTATTTTACATGTGTCGTTGGCCCGAGCCAGACAGCAGATTTGTTAGGGGCTACCCCGCGAAGCAAGGAGGTGAACTTCGCGAAGCAGCTCGGGGAAGCTAAGCAATCACAAGGTGGCTCTCCTGTAATGAACTGTAACTTGTTCGTTATTACTGTGGGGGCCCCTATTTATAGTAGGGGCAAATTTGCATTGTCCGGTACAATCCTTGGCTGAAAGAATAAAGCAAGGGTAAGAAAGAGTTTGTTAAGAAAAGACCTGCTAGACCTTCACCTGCCCTCGTGTCCAGGGGCCTTGAGGGGAAAACACCTCCGAGGTCTAGACTTAGACCTAATTACCCTCACCTTTATACTTGAAGCAGGGCTAGAAGGGGATTATAGGGGATATCTGGTTGTTACAGCTAGCTGGCATATCTCTCTGACACGGGATATGATTACTGGCGACTGTGACAGGCTGCTCTTGCTATCCTCTAGTCTTCCTGGCTCCCACGCAATCACCTTTGCCTCGCGATTTGGACTTGGGCACCCCTAGTCTTGAGTGGAGTATTCCCTGACCTGCCTCACCTCGTTCCTAAGGGAGACCGCGAGGCTTCTAGGGGTTAGGCACCTCCTTGGTCCACCGTTGCTCCGCACGAGGGGAGCGAGGCTTTCCTTGGACATGCACCTTCTTCGCTCTTGCAAACTGGTTCGCCTCCCTCACTGATTCGTGGGGGGTAGGTGCCCCCTACTACAACAACATGAATAACATATGTAATTCTTCTTTGCAGAATTATACTACTCTCGTGTGTCAGATCACCGCGGGTCATCTATTGGGCGAGATCACGGCACTAGGCTGACGAGGTAGTGGACCGTGGTGAACTAGTGCTTGCAACAGGACCTCTTCTTTTCATCGTAAACTATAATAAAACATAAATTTATTATTTTTACGAGAGATACGATATAACATTTTGTAGTTATATTTAGGCTTTTAGTTTCATTGGCGCTAATCATTTCCGAATTTGATATCTAACATACTCGATCAGCGAAAGTAATTAAATAAAAACAGTAATTAATTAAGATCATAAGAAAACCAATCTAAAAATTTAACCAAGAACGAGAGAGATTGCATACCGAAACCCAATTTTTTTATTGATCAAATCAGTGCATGATTCCTTTACATTGAAACACAAATTCTCTCAAAATTACCTCTAATCTCTCTAATCATCCCTAATCTCCTCTGAAATTTTCGTTAATTTTGTATCCGTCTAATCGCGAGACTCCTCCATGTATGGGCCGCTGCCCACATGTCCTGCTCGCTGACCACATGTCTGGCCTGCTTGCCACCCGCACGGCCCACTATGTGCGCTACCAGCCCAACTGCTCCCGCGCTGGTTCTACATGCTCACAAGGCCATGTACATGTACAGCCATGCACAGCCATGCGTACACATGCACACACGAACACTGCCTTTTTTTCTTCTGTTGTGGATGTGTCTCAGACAGTATGTAGCGTCTTCCCTAGTTGAAAATTGCTAAAAACTTTAAGGTTTTGAAAGTGGAGGCAAAATAATGGGTTAGGAATGAATGTCCTGGCCCTTAGGGGGTGAGGGCTCCTTTATTTATAGGAGGAGCAGGGTGTAGGGTTTACAATTGAAAAATAAAAGGACCCTTTTACCCTTTCCCTTGGACCGTTGATAAGAAATCAATGGGTCCTTACAATTCCATACTACTTACAGGCATACAAAGAACCTGTTCTACCCCTGTAATTCTAGATGTTATCCAATTGTCTTAGGCCTCCGGGAAATTGCTTGGCCCAGCCAACAGCCCACTAGGAGACGGCCTCAACTAGGCGGTAAACTCGTGTTGGGTTTCATCCTTAATGGGCCTTATGTGCCAGACGAAGCGGGCCGCCATCTTCGGATGCCTTTCGGGGAATCTTTGGGTACATCTGCCCTCCCCATGGTTGGATCTTCGCTTGGAAATCACTCCTTCGACCCTCTTCTTAGTTATCTTCACGGCCTCCCCGAAGATATTTAGGCCCAGTTCTTTTCAGCTTATCAGCTTAAGAACTTATCTATGTTTTGAGAAACATATGGTTTGAGTTTTTTGGGTCCGTTTTTTCGCTGTTTTGAAGGTGGGTCCCAACGCTTTAAAAAGGAAGTCAAACGAAACGGATCCGAATCTCGAGACTACCTCGAGAAGCTCTCGAAGTTCAGTCATTTCAGCCATTCAGCTGTTCAGCCGTCCAGATCAGCTCAAAAGAACAGGACCTTACAGACCACGGGGTCCTCTTTGGTTCTTTGGTCGTACCTTCGGGATTTCTGCCTTGATTTACTGAAGAATGGGGATGACTTCCTACAACAGAAACCCCTTGCAGCCCAGCCCCGCCTTAGCGTGGTGGTTGGCTGCCCCATGGTGATCGTCTCCTTTCGCCGTGCTGAGGTGGAAATGACGAAGGTTCGAGGTGATCCTATAACTCACTTAGAATTTCAACATTAGTTAGTGTTACCTGGGGTTGGAGCCGTTTTATTATTATTATTTTATAATTATTATAATTATTTTTAGGAAAAATTGTGTTTTTGCCCTGGTTTTAAAAGCTAATTGTGATTTTGCCCTCATTTTTTCTGGATTGTGATTTTACCCCTGTTTTTTCTGATTGAACCACCCGCTTGCCCTCATTTTCAACTCCGTTAACATGAGACCACCAACCTATGTGAAAAAGAAAAACCCTAGCGGAGGTAGGCCGGCGGAGCGAGCGACGCAGGTGGGCCGTGCGGCGGCGCAGGCGGGCGACACGGCGGGTGGTGCGGCGGCGCAGGTGGGCGACGTTGCGGCGAGCCGTGAAGGCCAGCCGCGGCGTGGGGAGGTGAAAATTTTTCATTGTTGATCTATAATGTCACTGTGAAATACTAGTACAGGTGAGTTATCATGTCACTATTGAAATATTTTGAATAATACGTACTCGAAACAAGGAAAAATCATAACGTACTAATAAAAATGAGGATAAATATGAAAAAAAACATGTGTCATTGACGCCGTTAAGTTCACTTAACGGAAGAGGGGTAAAAGTGGTCTTCAATCTGAAAAGGTAAGGGCAAAATCACAATCTGAAAAAAATGAGGGCAAAATCACAATTAGCTCTCAAAAGAAGGGTAAGAACACAATTGCCCCTTATTTTTATTATGGTGGGCCTGTGCTCCAGGGGATGTGACGGTTGATTTAACCCAACGATGCGTTTCTCGAGCCGAGTGCTAGTGGAGGCGGTGGGGCGTAGTCCACGCGTCGATCTCCTGCGCGCGTGTCCCTTAGAATTCCTTGGGCGGGAAAATTTATATTTTTCCCATGGACGGTTCAGATCCGGGCCGTTCGTGATGACACGTGTCAGTCATCTAATGACTGGTTTGGCCCATATATATGTAAGATTGGGGGGTTAATCCCCTTACGCTTTTCATTCTCGCTTCTAGTCATTTTCTGCCTTTTTCTCCATCTTCTGCTCCGGCGCCGGTTGCTTCTTGCCCACTGCTGCTCCGCCGTCATTCATTTGCTAGCTTTCCGCCGGTGTGAGAGAGCTTTAATTGCTGCCGCCGCATCGCTCTTTCCGTCGACTCCGGTCATCTTCTCCAGTGAGCTCCTCAAGCCATTTTATGGCTCCCAGGCGCATCCTAGCTGCCTCCCGCCAGGCTAGCCTATCCTGGGAATTGGGGGAGTTGAGAGTGACAGAGGAGGATTTGGCCACCGTGGCGGCGGAGGAGGTCCGCCGCCTAGGAAGAGAAACCGGCCCTAACCCTCGTGAGGGGGAGGCCGTGCTTTCCATCTGCCAGCATGATGCAAACCTTTGGGCTCCATGCGTCCGGCTGGTTGAAGTGTTGGGCCTTTACGGGGCCCAGCTTTGCCAACTGTCTCCTAATTGCATAGCGAGATTGGACATCTTTGAGTGGGCCGTCCGAAGCCACGGGGGACGCCCTTTGGCCTAGCTCTTTGCGCACCTCCACGAAGTCCGATGGCAAGGGAAGAGCCAAGGGATCCCTTCAGGAGCTTTAACTTCGTGGTGAAGAAGGGCCGAGAAGATTGCTTCCCTCCCTTGGCCACCAAAAAAGGTAGGAGGGAACCTCGGGCCTTTCATTGAAGCTGTTCTGGTTTTATCAAAGGATGGACAAGAGGGATCAAGGATTAGTATATCGTCGAGGCAAAGTGGCCACCGTTGGTGCCCCCTAGGTGACACTAAATGGTGCCGATGAAGCTCAGGTTATGCTACTCCGAAGGATTAGCCAACGGTTCACCATGAGGGCTCTGGCTGAAGAGTACACCGCCGAGAGGATTAGTCCCCTCCGACGAGACTGGGGATACACTCCCATTAATGAGGAGAAAGGATTGCGCATGTCATTTAGGGAACGCTCTGTCCTCTCGCCTCATAGGATCGAGGAATACGTGGAATTCCTCCTCGGGCCAACCATTGCCGAGGAGATCTCAAGGTCCACCAGCGCCGGTGTAATCGTAAAGATTAGCCGGGTGCTAGGAACCGAGACTCCTTTTACTGAAGGAGGTCGCAAGTGCAAGAAGAAGGGGGGAAACTCTGGAGAGGCACCAGCCCCGAAGAAGGCTCGCGGCCAACATCCTCTGATTGCTGCTAGCCCAATAAGAGCTCTCCCTCCAGGCCTTGGGACTAGCAGCGAAGGCTATGATGATTCTGGCGAGGATCGGCAGCCTTTGGGTGCAAGAAGTTCCGCCGGAGGCGCTCTCCCTATAGATGATGAAGCTCCTACAGCCATCAGCGCCCCCCCCCCCCCCCCGGATGTCCAACACCATGGATCCAACGATCCCAAGGGTACTGGTGGCGAAGGAGCCAATCCTTTCTCCCCACAGGACACCTTCGTGTCCGTGGGAGGGACTACGGCGGCCGGGAGTCACATCGGGTGTGTTTACACAGTGGACACATCTTGGGTGGCGAAGATAGTTGTTTCTCTTTTCCACGAGTACCTTTCTTGGTCCTTCGCAGAACCCTCGTTTTTATTTTTCAGATTCTCCTCCTCCTTCGGTCGCTGAACCTGGTGCTGGTCGTGAGGCTTCGCCACTCCCAAGGGATTTTCCGCTTCTTGCTCAAGCCCTGGTGGAGCTGAGCAAACGGTCCCACCAGCCTCTGCCTTGGGTGCACGGGCTTCTCCTACCCCTGAGGTAGCTAGCCCTTCGGCCCCTCCGAAGGCCTCGGGCGAGACAACCTAGGACACGCCAGCGCTAGTTGTAGCGATGTTCTCGGAGAACCTCGCCGAGAATATGCTCTCGACGATTCCCGATGTCTGCGCCCTCTGCGAGGGGATTGCTCCTGAAGTCTTGCTCCATGGCCTCCAGGGCAATATACTCCAAGTACTCACCTTTAGTAACTTCCAAATCGTTTGCGTACATCAATTTACGGAAGTTTGGTAATCGCAGGGAGCACGGAGCCTTTAGCGAACCAGCGTCGGCGCTTCCAAGAGCTGAAGGCTCTTCGGAAGGATGAGGCAAGAACGCACGCGAGGGTGCTTTTGGAGAGGGATGCAGCGAGGATGGGGCACTCGAAGGGCTCCTATCTTCCTCTCAGTGAAGCGGGTCAGCTCCACAAGGGTTACTAGAGGGTTTCCGCCGAGTCCAACATTTTCCGGATTGCCCACGAGAAGTTGCAGAAGATGCTGAAGGGAACTCAAGCGGAGACTCTGGCGGTAGCGCAGTGGGCTCACCAGGAACTATCGAGGCTAGGAACCGTGAGGATGCCAGATTCTCCACCCTTAGTCCCAGAAAAAGCGCTTCCCTCTCTCCGGGATGGATTATCTGTGCTTCCGAGGGGTATTTTAGCTTTTGGCACGGAGTCGGCAACAGGGGTTGTACTTGCTTATTCTATGATGTTAGAGTCTTCGGGCTGCTAGCACTGGAAAGGAACACTCCTTGGCGACAATGGCCCAACTAAGTACCCCGAATAATACCCCTCCGGTGAACTTCCTCGAGAGCACCGACAGAACATTAGGGACTTTATGAAGCGTTTCTGGCACCCTTGGGTAAAGCTTTTGCCGATGCTTTCATGACTGACGCTCGGAGGTATGCCACAACAAGGCGCTCCAAGGACTCCGGTGGGCAGGCTTCTTCTGGGGCGAAGGAGATCACTGATCCGAAGGGCAAAGACCAAGTGTAGTTTTTAAGTAATTTACAGTGTATCTCCCTCTGTCCTTATAACATCATTGTAATGTAACCCCCCCTTTTCTTTTGAACCAATGAAGTCTTTTGGACTTTTGGAACAGATGAAGCTTCTTATTTTTTTCTTTTGAATCAATGAAGTCTTTTGACTTTTGGAACAGATGAAGTTTCTTATTTACATCCAAGTGCATGATTTCTCCAATTCCCCTCGCCTTATCACCTTGGTGAACCTTGGTTTTCCTAGATGATACTTCGATAGCTATGCTCGAGGGGTAGATAACATGTTTTTTTGCTAACCGGTAGATTCTTGAGAATATTTTTTGTAGACACGCGAACACGTTGCGATGATGTCTAGGACGTTATGTAATCGACGCGTTTATGGGAACTAGCGCAAAGATCCATTGGTCCTCGCATGAGCCCTTTAGTTTGCCAGGGCGCTATAATGCAATCAACCTGGGTTTATGGGTGCTAGCGCGAAGATCCATTGGTCCTCGCGCGAGCCATTTAGTTTACTAGGGCGCTATGACACAGTCAACTTAGGTTTATGGGTGCTAGCGCGAAGATCCATTGGTCCTCGTGTGAGCCCTTTAGTTTATCAGAGCGCTATGACGCAATCAACCTGGGTTTATGGGTTCTAGCGTGAAGATCAATTGGTTTTCGCAGTAGCCCTTGGTTTACCAGGGTGATATGACGCAATCAACCGGGGTTTATGGGTTATGGCGCAAAGATTAGGTGGTCTTCGCGGTAGCCCCTTGTTTTACCAGGGCGCTATGATACAATCAATCTGGATTTTTATCATGTTATTGCGTTGATGGGGTTGGGCATGATTTACAACGGGTCCCACGCCAACCCCAGGGATCGTCATCCCCGCAAATTCTTCCATGGCGCTATAACGCAATCAACCTGGGTTATATTGAAGTGAAGCACTCGTATCACAATCGATGGGTTATGGTAACTACCCTTGATTGGTTCTTCTTGCAGCAAACATAATTTGGCACCCGAAGTTCGGCACTTAAGATATTGTTTTTACAATTATTGATACATGCCCAACATCCGGGATTTAACCGATCGCAACCGACAATCACGGGTAATACTTCTTTAGAGACTTCGCGTCCCAGGTGTGTAGCACTTTTTGTCCCTCGACGGTAATGAGGTTATAGGATGCTTATCTTGTCTTCTTCTTGATGATGAATGGACCCTCCCATATTGTTTGAAGTTTTGATGGTTGCTGTGGCATTCTTTAAACACAAGATCTCTTTCTTCGAGCTCTCTTGGCCGGACCCTTTTGTTATATGTCTTCATCATGATTTTGTTGTATTTGTTCATCCTTTGCTTTGCGGTTAGCCTGTATCCTTTAATGAAGTCAGCCGATGGGATATCTTCGGGGTTCGCTCCTCCAGTGATGATTCAAAGTGTCCTTACTTACACTTCGGCTGGAGTGACAACTTCTTCGCCATAAACAAGTTTGAACGGTGAAAAAACCGTTGGCCTCGTTGGAGTTGTTCTGATTGCCAATAGCACTTTTTGCAGCTCATCGGACCACTTCCTCTTGCTTCCTCCACAAATCTTCACTTCAAAGCCTACATGATGTTTTGGTTTGCTCTCTCCACAGTTCCATTTTCCTAGGGGTAACCCACTAAGACATAGCATATTTTAATGGCTAGGTCTGCGCAAAAAGATTGAAATTTAGATGAAAAAAATTGCGAGCCATTGTCAGCGACCACTTCGCGTGGCACCCCGAACCTGCATATAACATTTTTCTAGAAAAAATGCTGAGCATTTGATGCGGTGATAGATGTTAGAGCTATCAGCTTCTAACCACTTTGAGAAATAATATATTGCCACTATGATCCACCGGTATCCATCTTGGGAAGTTGTCAAGTCTCAACCTATATCAATTCCCCATCGAGCAAATGTCCAAATTGGTGTTGATGGTTGAAGTGTGCTTGTTGGAGCCTTCGGGGGTTTGCTCATCCACTGACACCCTTCACATTTTTTTACTAACTCCTCTGCATCAATATTTGCTGTTGGCTAATAAATTCCCATCCTAAGGACATTCGACGCCAAGCCCCTTGGTGCTTGATGCAAACCACAAAGTCCTGCATGTGCCTCGGCGAGCACTCTTTTTCCCTCTTCGCGAGAAATGCACTTCATACATGGTGCACAAACTCTTGATTTATACAATAGCCCATCTAGTATAATGTATGTTCAGGATCCTTGCTGCAGAGCCTGAGCCTCCTTTTGATCTTCGGGTAGAATCTCATCCCGAAGGTATTGTACTATGGGCGTTC
The DNA here is from genome assembly GCA_005191435.1 of Raddia distichophylla. Classification (NCBI taxonomy): domain Eukaryota; kingdom Viridiplantae; phylum Streptophyta; class Magnoliopsida; order Poales; family Poaceae; genus Raddia; species Raddia distichophylla. The sequence goes on from SPJY01014816.1 coordinate 10,393, forward strand.
TCCAGTCTCCTTCGGATGATCTTGAAATGAGTTGAACATCTGTGCATATTGATGGCCTAATTGCTTCTTCGTAAAACACCCCTTTGGGATCTCTTTTTTATATGCCGCCATTTTTGCTAGCTCATCAGCTCTTGTATTTTATCCACTTGGTATTGCTTTTACTGTTATGACAATAAAATGCTTTTCGACTAATCTTACCGCATCTAAATATTTTGACATTTCTACATATTTTGCTTGGAAATGTTCGGATATATGACCTTGTACCAACTTAGAATCTGTGCACACTAGCACTCTTTGCGCTCCTAATGCCCTTGCCTTCCGAAGGCCCAACATAAGTCCTTCATACTCTGATGCATTATTCGTTGTTGGGAAGTTTAACCTTAATGCATATTCTGTTATTCCACCTTCGGGATCTACCACAATTGTTGTTGCTCCTGCTCTTGTACCGTACATGATCCATCTGACTTTATAGTCTACAACGGTGGCAATTTCGAGTCTTGTGAAGGTTCAAGTATCCACTCTGTATGGAAGTCTGCCATTGCCTGTACTTTTATAGATGTTCTTGGCGTGAATTTTATTTCGAAGGGTGCTAACTCCGCTGCCCATTTCGATATTCTTGATGTTGCTTCTTTGTTCTCGAAGGTTGATTTTAACGGAAAAACAGTGGGTATTTCGATTTTGAACTCTTGCAAATAATGTTTTAACTTACTCGACGCCATAATCAATGCATAAGCTATTTTTTTTCTAGCTCGACATTGTTCCTCTTCGCGTCTTCAAGTGCCTCTGACACATAGTACACTGGCATTTGCCCTTCTTCGTGTTATTTGACTAACACGGAACTCACTGCATAATGGCTTGCAGAGAGATATAGCAACAACTTTGATGCTCCCTTCGGGCTTATCAATCTTGGTAATTGTTGTAAGTGCTCCTTCAATTTGTGAAGTCTTCCGTGCACTTCGGACTCCAATCAAAAGAGTCTCATCCCCTTAGTGTCGCAAAGAAGTGTTTGTGTTTTTCCGCAGCTTTCGGTAGAAACCTTCCTAATGCCGCTAATTTTCCCAAGAGGCTCTGCACTTCTATTTTGTTTTTTAGGGGATTCATTTGACATATCGCACCAATTTTCTCTTTGTTTGCTTCGATTCCTCTCTGTGATACGAGGAATACGAGTAGTTTTCTTGTATCAACACCAAACACACATTTTGTCGGGTTAAGCTTTATACCTTCGGCACGAAGGCAGGTGAAGGTTTCTTTAAGATATTCGCAATGATCTTGTCGATTTTTGCTCTTAACGATGATGTCATCAACATACGACTCTACATTTTGACCCATCTTCTTGGCCAACACCTTTGTTATGAGCCTCGCGAAGGTAGCCTCCGTGTTCTTTAGGCCAAAGGGCATTCTTTGATAGCAGTATGTTCCAAATGGAGTTACGAAGGTTGTTTTACCTTCATCTTCCTCCCTCATGTACACCTGGTGTCTGAATAAGCATCTAAAAAACTCATCAGTGCACACCCAGCTGTGGAATCCAAAAGCTGGTTAATCCTCGGTAATGGAAAATCGTCTTTTGGGCATGCAATTTTAAATTTGTGAAATCAATGCACATGTGCCAAGTACCATTAAACTTTTGTACCATGACGACGTTCGCCAACCACTCCGGGTATGTGATTTCTCGAATCACACCAACCCGAAGGAGCTTTTGGACTTCGGTTTTAGCAACTTCAATCCTTTCTCCAGACTTTTTTCGTAGTTTCTGCTTCTGGGGCTTGGCATCAGGCTTCACTGCTAGCGGGTGTTCGATCGTATTCCGTGGAACACCCTTGGACTCCTCAGGGACCCATGCGAAGATTTCTTCGTTTTACTTCAGTATGCATAGTATTTCCTCCTCTTCTTGCATTGTTAACTGAGCTCCCAAAGTCACTAGCTTGCTTGGGCTTTTCGGATTTAGTTGATGTTGCTTTGTATTTCCCTCTGGTTTTGGCTTTGGCTTTCATCCCTTTGGCTTAGCAAGGGATCGGTTCTTTGCGTATTCTGAACCAGCCTAGCCTTCGGTGTTGCTTGAATTTCTAACCTTCTCGCTGCTTGTTGGTCTCCTTTCACAGTGATAACTTCTCTATCTGCCGGCATTTTCATGCACAGATACTTGTGGTGTATTATGGCATCGAAGACGTTGATGATCCCTCTCCCGAAGATTGCATTGTACCTATATTCCATGTGTACGATGTCGAAGCATATAGACTTCGTGTCACGACCCCCTGCGTCTCCACAGGGAATCCGGCACCATGATCTGATACTAGCCCAGACTAGTACCTCATGATGGACAATTAACGGCTATCATCGCTGGCATTCCATTATTAGTCAAAATAACAGAGTATTACAAGGTAACATCATATGCTATTACAATAAGATAGATATTACCAAATAGTAAGAACGAATAAAAAGAACATCAGAGCAGCAACAGCCTTCAGCGACGATATCCGAGCAAATTGACCCGGACACCACCCGCAGCTAGTCCTGCACACCTGAGTTCGGACCCTCCTGGTCCTGATCAGACTTGCAACCTGAATAATAAAATTATCCGCGATAGATATAATGAGTACGCGGCTACCCAGCAAGCAATCCTTAATAAATGTATGCAATGGCAACGATCGGGGAAATTGGCTATTTTACACCAAGACCTATCTACTAATCAAGTTTTAGCAAAAGTGATGTTTTGTTGAATGCATGAATTGATCCGATCATCTCTAACATCAAGGTAAGGTGCATCATCACACCAGGTCAACATCAAAGGAAGGTGCATCATCACACCAGGCCAATCCCAGCCTACTCTAGTCAGGTTTAATTATTAAAAAGGGTGAATCTACATGTGCAAACCTCTCGCCCCGTCCATAACCGTGGACACGGCTATCATGATAGTTTTAACTCTGCAGAGTGTGTACAAATTTCCCCACAAGCCCCGTCTCATCCACTAGGAGAAACGGTACAAGACTTTTCCAGCCTACTACGCCCACCACTTCGCCAGCCCTCTCATTAGGTTTCCCCGGCCCCGCCGGTGCCCGCCACAGTAGGGCGCCCTCTACGTCTAGGCACCACCCGTGGGTCGTTCCCCATTTAAGCCATTCGGTCTCAGGAACGCACCTACCCCTCAGGTAAGGTCATGAGCCTCACCCTAGGGCAATAGTGACGAAACGTAACCGGACAGCCTACGAGCCAGGGGTTAGTGGGTTTCGTAGGGTACTAAGCCAGGGCCGAAGGCACAAGTGGCTGTACGGTAAGGTTTGGTCTAGCAGTACACAAGCTTGAGTCCTTATTAGAGGAGACCTTCGAATCTCCACCACAATCCCGGAAACATCTCTGCCGGGTCTCCCCTAAACATTCTACACTGGTTTTAGTTGTTTAGGGTTTAACCAAAAACACCATCACGAAGCATACGCCTCACAAGGGCACATTTTATAGTGAATCCCAATGCAATCCTACACATCTATTCAAAGGATAGGCTATGGAACAGTAAAGGGTTTATCAAATGAGGTCTAGTCATGCTAGTAGATGACTAACATGAATAAGACACACACACTATTCTGATATGCATGCAAAGGTTAATTACGAAAAGTAAATACGATTAAGCTCCCTCCGTCCAAAGACTGTTGCCCTAAATTATAGTCAAGAGAGCACATATTTTTGGACGGACGAAGATAGTAAAACATAGGACAGGAATATGCAAACAACTAGTGCTTGCCTGGTAGCGATTAGCCCGCATGCTTCTCGAGAAACCGTCGATGATCTCGGGCCACCATCTTCAATGGTGACGTCTTGGTCCGAAATACACGCCTCCATGTCTTCCTGGGGGTTTGTCGACATCCACGACTCTAGTGTCACCGCAAGCATCTCGGTCCAAGTTCATGCCTTGACGATCCTCCACGAATCCGCTAGGGCCTACGACTCCGGCAAAGTATCGGAACGGCCTACGCGCAAACCGGGGCAACAACAAATAAACAGCAACACAGAATAATCGTAAAATCATGAAATAAATACGGTAGATAGTATAGAATATTACGAGACTAGGAAAATTGGTTTGGAGTGAATCGGACCTTCGATGTACGAGAAACAAAATAACGAAGGAGCACTGTTCTCGGTGAAATTCCCAAACCGTGGCATCATATGGGGTGAAATCCCCAATTTCATGTCTCCTTCCTCAGCCAAGCAACACTGGAGAGAGAAAAGAGAGAGGTAAATCCACAAAGGGGAGAGAGGGAGATGGCGGCGGCCATGGGGAAGAGGACCACGGCGGCGGCTCCGGTGAGTTGCCCCCGGCGGCAGGGCAGGGCGGCGGCATCTGGACGGCGCTCCAGTGGCGACAGGGCGGCGGCGCTGCGGCAGCAGGGCAAGAGCGGCGGCGGCTCTGCTGCACGGCGGCGGCGCGGGTGAGGCGCGCGGCGGCGGCATGGCATGGCAGGGCGGCGGCGCTCCGGCACTCCAGGGATGGGGGTGGCGGCGGCTCGGCTTGGGACCAGCGCGGCTGCACCCAAGGCGGCGCTGGGGCGGCTACGGCGGCGCAAGGCGACCGGCGGCGCGAGAGCGAGGCAGGGTGGCGCTGGGGCGACTATGGCGGCGCGGCTTCTTGGGGCAGGGCGGCGGCCGTGGGGCGGCATGGAGGCGGCAAGGCGCAGACCGGGGCGTCGGCAGCGCCATTGGGCAGGCTCGGCAAGGGCCCGGCCAGGGGAGAAGGCAGGACGACGGCCCTGGCGCGATGCACAGCGGCGGCGCACGGGCGGCACGGCACGGTGGCGCCACGGTACAGAGCGGCGGCGGCGGCTTGGTGAGGGAGCTGTGGATGGGTTTGGGGGAATTGGGAGAAAATGCTAGGGTTTGCAGGTACTTGTACGTGGAGGATAGCATTGGAGATGTTTGTGGAATTGGGCTTTGGGATGAATTTGGGCTTGGGTTTGTGATGGGTTTCTGCAGGTCAAAATTGTAATTGGGTTTAGAGGATTTGGGTTCGGGCTCTCGGCGATTGCCGCAAGTGCAACTGGCGAGGTACTCCGAAGGATTTGGGTTTGGTCGAGAAGGTTTCAAAGTCGGAATTACGGTTTTGATCGAGGGACAGGTCGGGTCGACATGATAGGGTTTTGGTCGAGAGAGTTAAGGTTTTGAGGTTCGTCGGCCGAGGGGACGGACATTCGACCGACGAGGATGGTGACGGAGGTCCACTGAAACTAGGAGTTTAGGGTGAGAGAGAAAAAAAGGTGGACTCAACCTAGGGTTTAGGGTTTCAGACGAGGGAATCGAGCTTGGGTTTCAATCGAGAGACGATAGTCAGGGTTCCGACCGAGGAACGAATCAAAGCGAGGAGAGAGCTTTTGTATTTGAAATCATAAGATTTGAGATTTTATAAATTGTAAATTACAAAGAAAATAAAATAAATTCTTATACATAAATAATCGTTTGAAGATTCAAAGATTCAGGGATTTTCATATAGAAAAATAATAGAAATTATTTTAATTTGGTTTTTTTTTATTAATAAAGAAAACTTGGGACATTCTAATATTCATTAGGATGTCACACTTCGTGACCTTTCTTCGGCCTTGTTAGAAAGGAACTTGCAGAGTGACCTAACCTATTGCTGTTACTAGCTCTCCTCCGAAGCCTATCAAAGGTAAATGCAAGGGTCTTACTCTGTCCTCAGGTATGTTCAGTTGCTTAAACGCCGGCAGGAATATGATGTCAGCTGAACTTCCTCCATCTATTAGAGTTCGCTCCACATGGTATCCCGCTATCTTAGCCGTTACAATTATGGGGTCCTGGTGAGGGAAGCGAACTCCTCGTGCATCTGAGCTGTCAAATGTTATCGCTACTGTCAGTGGGTGTGTAGACGATACGTGTGATACTTCCCGAAGATATTGTTTCCTTTGCCTATTTGATGGTAAGTTCACCAAGGATCCTCCCGATATCACTTGTATCACCCTCCTTTGCTATTTTTGGGGTTGGTCTACATTATGCACCCTCTCCTGCGATTTGTGCTTATCTTTGTTTCTTCTATCTCTTCCTTCCCTTCTCTTTCCTTTCTCTTTCATTCGTTTTATGTTCTCTCCTACTTTCCCTATTATGTTTGTATCTTCTCCCATAATTGCTCTACCACCTTCGATTTTGGTCATGCTGCCCTTTTTGCTTTGGCCTTTTCATGTAGTTTTTCTTTGGTTGATAATGTTCCTACAATCTTCGATGTTGTGGGTTTGATTTTCCCCATGCCAGCCACAATAATTTGGCCTTCGTTGTTCCCTTCTAGTTTGCTCGGCTCCTCGAGTATCTTTCTGTTTGTCTTCAATGTGATGTACTTTATTGTTTTGATGCTGGCGCCCTTGCTGCTTATCTTCCCCTTTTCTCTTATCCTACTTCTTATCATGATGTTCTTTCTTTGCCATTGCCTCTCTCCTTAGGTTTTCTTCCTTTCCTCTTGCGTCTCTTTCCACTCTATCATATAGTTTCGACGCTGTATTTGGTGGAAAACTGGTCAAGTCATGGCACAATGTTCCAGGTTGAAGCCCCACTATAAATGCATTGATGATTGTGGAATCATTGATTGTTCTAATTTGACAATGCATGTTCGCAAATTTCTTTAGAAGTCTCAAACACTCTCTCCTTTTGCTTGCCTCAACGCAAACAAATTAATCTCCTGCATTCTCGCAACATAGTTTCCTTGAAAATTGTTGGCAAAAGATTCTCTCATCTGCTCACAGGAGTGAATGGTTCCCGAAAGTAACGATGTGAACCAGGATAGTGCTGTTTCTTTAAGAGCGAGGAGTAGGCTTTTCGCTTTTATATCCTCGTCTCCGCCTGCTGCCTCGACTGTAGTTTCGCACACCTCGAGGAACTCCATCGGATCAGTATCAACAGCAAACTTATTGATGCTCAGCATTTTGAAGCTCTCTGGTCATTTCTTCGCTCTAAGGAAACCATCAAGCGGTCCCCCTCCTACACGCTCTCTTCGGTTCGTACTTTGTGTGTTATATGTGCCAAGTGATTCTGCCTGGGACCCTTCGAGTTCATTTAGTCTTCGCTGATTTTGCTGGGGTGGTGGTGCTCGGGCTACTGCCAACTCTCTTGTTAAGTCATCGATTTGCTGTTACAATACTAATCTTTGTTGCAGGTGTTCATCATCTTGTCGGTGGTTTGCGAAGGTTACTCTTTCAGGTCATGGTCGTGCTTGCTGCGGGTGGTTGGGAGGGTTCTGTGAAGGGTCAGGGGCAGGTACTGGTGCTTCATGATTTGTCATCTCACCCATTCTACTCGACTTCGGTCCCACGAGGTGGGTTGGTTCGAGGTTATCTGGTTCATCTTCTGGTTCGCCTTCGGCTCCCACGCCATCCTCATCTCCCGTTGCAGGTACCCTGGAATTCATTGGTACCATGTTCCACCTGGTCCTTCCTCCACTCCTTGTGACAACTCTTGTCACGGCTTCCGTTACACCTTCAGCAGGTACTTCGCTTGTTGTTGGGTTCCTACCCTGAACCATCGCCTCCACGCCAAGGTTCCCACGGTCGGCACCAACTGTCGTCAACGTGTCTCTCAAATTGTACATGGACCGTCTTCCCTAGTTGAGAGATCGCTAAAAACTTAGGGTTTTGGAACTGGAGGCAAAATGATGGGTTAGGAATGAATGTCCTGGCCCTCGGGGGGTAAGGGATTCTTTATTTATAGGAGGGGCAGGGTGTACGGTTTACAATTGAAAAATAAAAAGACCCTTTTACCCTTGCCCTTGGACCGTTGATAAGTAATCAATAGGTCCTTACAATGCCATACTACTTACATGCATACGAAGAACCTGTTCTACCCCTGTAATTCTAGATGTTATCCAGTTGTCTTGGGCCTCCGAGAAAATGCTTGGCCCAGCCATCAACCCACTAGGAGGCGGCCTCAACTGGGCGGTAAACTTGTGTTGGGTTTGATCCTTAATGGGCCTTCTGTGCCAGACGAAGCAGGCCGCCATCTTCGGATGCCTTTCGGGGAATCATTGCGTACATCTGTCCTCCCCATGGTTGGATCTTCGCTAGGAGAACACTCCTTCGACCCTCTTCTTAGTTATCTTCACGGCCTCCCCGAAGATATTTAGATACCTTGGGGGGTCCTCTCTGGTTCTCTAGTCGTATCTTCGGGATTTCCGCCATGATTTACTGAAGAATGGGGATGTCTTCCTATAACATTTTTCTCCATTAAATTAATCCCAAATTTGTCAAATCGCTTCATCACAAAACCAATCAAGAATTTAAATTTTGAGAATTCATTAAATAATTTTATATAAGGATAATAGATATGACACTACTGGAATATCCCAGTTTCGCGAGGGCCAAAAAATATACACGAGGGCTGAAACAATGCCCTCGTAATACAACATGAAATAACGAGGGCAATATACAGCCCTCGCAAAAAACAGCCGACGCAGGTTACTCACGAGGGCCTACAGTCGGCCCTCGCGAATAAAGGCCCAAAAATTGCTAATTCGCTAGGGCCTATAAATGGCCCTCGCGAATAAGGCTGCCTCAGCATCCACTTGCGAGGGTCCTATTCCAGCCCTCGTGACTAAAAGGCCTATAAATTCAAAACCATTTACCTCTGTTAGCCTTAAATCTCCCACACTTTTTGGTCTTACCTCGTTCTTCCGCAGAAACTAGCTTAACTCCGGTATACCGTGAAGGATTCTCGGCGCCGGCCTCGACTGCGGCAGGCGTGGCGCAGGCAGGCGCGGAGATGCGGGTAGGGAAACGCAGGGCGCCGGCGCAGATGGGTTTCCTCCCTTAGTGCGGGCCAGGTGTTGGCTGCTCGGTTGACTTTGAGCTCTGTTTCCCGCGTGGGTCTAGGGCGCGGCGCCAGCGAAGAAGAAAAGGTCGTACCGGCCTACCCAGTGCAGCGATGATGAGGACGCCGCGCCAGCGGCGGGCCCGTTGCCGGGAGCGACGTTGCGACGGGGGACCGTGAAGAAAATCGTGACAACCCGGCAGAAGGCAACCGTGCTGACCACGAGCCGCGTCGGCGGCCTAGAGACAGAGCTCTTCCTGCCGGGGGTGTACGAGGGCACAGAGCTTGAACCAGCGCGTAAGCCTCCTGCGTTGCTCGTCATCACTCTGCCTCCATATCTGATTGCTATGTGTGTTTTCGATCGCAGTGCGTAGTGTCAAGGTGGCAGTTGAGGTGCTGCCTCCCTCTGCCGAAGACCGGGCGACTGAGGACGAACTGGTCGAGCCCAAAGGAGGGGTATCCTTGTCGCAACGGCTGGAGGCCGCCGAGCAGATAAGGCCAACGGACGCGCGGGGCAAGGGGAGTCAGCCGATCTACGAAGGGTCATCGGCTTGCCTACGATGGCGGTGCTGGACGCATCTGATGAGGTCGTGGAGACGGTAAAGGTCGACACCGGTGCGGCTTCCTTGTGGGTCACACCCCTGCGAGTTGAAGGTCGCACGGCGCACGGGTGGTGGCCGATTGATCGCCGAGGGATTGCCGACTACTTCAAGACCCTAATTGGGAAAGCGCCCCCGGCGCCCGACCGGCGCAGGCTGCTGGTTGGTTGGGAATGGCAGGTGCGCGTGCTTGTGCCTTCGGGCTGGATAAATGTCTCGGTGCCCAGCGTGGGCCCGCTGGCGTCTGCAGGCTGGATCTCTGCTACCCCTGAAGATCCATCCTACTCCCGGGCTGGAGAGGAAAGATCTCCTAAGACGGCTGGACGCCGTTACCATAGGCGAGCTGCATACTGCCTGCGAGCGTGCAGAAAAGGCAGAGGCCGAGGCAAAGCGGTTGCGACTGGAGGCAGTAGGCGTGGTGGCGCCCCTTCGACCACGTTCGGTCATGGCAATCGGCGCGGCACCCACATTTTTGGCTCCCGCAGAGGGCGAGAGTGCGGTGGAGGCGGAGCTTCGGGCGGTGAAGGCTGACCAGGCCCTGGCGGAGGCCGCGGTGGACAGGCTTAAGACGCAGCTCAAGGAGGCGCAATATGCCGCTCAGAGGGCCGCGGAACAGGCTGAGCCCTCAACGGAAAGACGGAGGCTCGGGCAGGAGGTCCTCCGGCTCCTTGGCGAACTCCAGCAATTGCGAGATGTTGCGGAGCAAGCCGTTCGGGCGAGGGCCGGACTCGAGGAATCTTTAGCCGCTGCTGAGGCGGCGCTTAAGGCCCATGTCAGAGGAGACGAGGTCTGGGCTCTCCCAGAGGCGGCAGACAGGAACAAGGCCGAGCTTATGGCTGCCAAGCAGAGGGCGGACGAGTTAGAGGCCATGCTGGCAGGGGCCCGGGCTGAGCTTGGCTAGGCCAAACTGGCCGTGGAGCAAGCGATAGTGGCGAAGGCCGAGCTTGCGGCCAAGGTGGAGTATGCTGAGAGGCTGGTGGCTGCAGCTGGAGCGATCGTTCCGCTTTCGGCAGCATGACCAGTACAATCCGTGGCAGCGGTGTCGCGCCCAGCGTCGTTGGAGGAGAGCAGCCAGGAGTCAGTAGGCTGCTCGCCCTTGCCGTTCCACGAGGTGCACGTCCGCAGGTTCGATCGAACCGTGTGCGACGCCGTTGAGGAGAGGGTGAAGGACATGCTTACTCTCAACAAGAAAGTAACATCCTTGAGTCTGTACATTATGCTTAGACATTGACCTTTCCATGATTTCATTTGTTTTTCTTTGTTTCAGTTCTACGCCCTCATTGCTGGCACGTCCTCGCTGATGGAAGCAGCACGTGGGCGGTCAGGCGACGACACGGCGGAGATCGAACGCCTCTCTGCCGAGCTTGCGCAAGCCCAGGCGCAGATAGAGCGCGCGAGCGCGCTGGCTACTGAGAACGAGGTTCGTGGAACCGCCCGCGTCGCCGAGCTAGAGGCCATGCTCCAGGTTGCGCAGGAGATGGGAACGGAGGCCGCGGCGAAACTTGCCCAGGCCAAGGAAACGGAGAAGGTCGCAGCGAGCCAAGCCCAGACGGCCCGTGAAGAGGCAAGCCGAGCCGGGCTGCCTTTGATGAAGAGCGCGGGCGCAGGGAGGCGACCTCTAAGGAGCTGGAGGCCGCTCTGTACGAGCGCGACTCCACCGTGCGCGGGTTTGAGGAAGCCCGCGATAAGCTCGCGGAGGAGATTACCACGCTTCGGGAGGCCGAGACGAAGTCCAAGGCCGAGGCGGAATCTATGAGGAAGCAGGCGCAAGAGCTAGTTGATGCTCGGGCTAAACTGCGCCAGGAACAAAACGAGATGGACTCGCGGGCTATAGAATTGCTTCAGGCTCGAAAGCGGATCCGAGACCTAGAAACTGAGCTGGAAAGGCTCCAGCTGCAGCACGGGTGGTAGTTTGACCCGGGCTACTTTATTCCCAAACTCTGCGCCATAAACATATTTTTCGTTTTACCGCTTGCTTAATGGATAAGCACCGCATATTGTGGCCAGACAGCTTAGCCATTTTTCCTTTGTTTATTGCGTCAAATCGCACGTTCTGTGGGCTCTGCTACACAATACAATGTTTCGCTCACGGCAGGGACACGTTTGCCAGGCGCGGATGCAGAGGCGAAACCGCCCGTGACGGTTCATGTACCTGGCCCAGGCCACGCGTCAAGCCGATTCGACGTCTTTGGGCCTCATTCGCGTAGTTGGGCCAGATTCCCGTATTAGGCCTCGACAGGTAGCGATCTTTCTCCTCGCTGACAGCGGGACCGGGGCACGTGTCACGTGGCGACCGGCGCGGTTGGTATTCCGCGGGAGTGCGCGTGCGCGCGCCTCTTCAGCTCACGTGATGGGTTTTAATTAACCGTCCCTTCGCGCTTAGCGACGCTTTGGGTAGCCCGCAGCGCGATGAGACGTTGCGTCGCCGTCAGCCTATAAAGTGAGGTGCAGCACGTCGCGTGGCCTTCACGCCTAGCCTGCGCTTATAGAAAGCAGAGAGCGCCAGACCCGAATAGAGGGAGAACAAAGGGAAAGGAAGAGAGCTTGAAGCCATGCCTTCCGATCATAACTCCAACTTCATGCACGCTTGGCGGGAGGCGTTGTTTGCGAATGCGCCGCCGCCACTCCCTCTGTCGCCGCTGATCCAGCCCGCAGGGGAGGAGGAGGTCGCGGCCCCGTCGTCGCGGGCCAGGCGGCCGCACTGGCGGCGCACGCCCAACTCCGCGCCGACGAAGAGGCGACCGCGACGCTAGCCGTCGCCCTCGCGGCAGAGGAGGAGAATGCGGTGGCGACGCAGATCGCCGCCGACGCAGCGTACGCCGCCGCGCTAGCGACGGAGGAGGAGGCTCCGTCGGAAGCCACGGCGGAGGAGGCCGTGGTGGCTCCGCCGCCGCCGATGGGTGCAAGCATCCACTGGCGGAGGACGCGGCACCCAAGCGCGCCTGGGCCGTCGGTGCCCGCGCCGGTCCTGACGCCGTCGTCATCATCGTAGGCAGAGTCCGCTGCGCCGCCGGCTCGTCGCCAGCGTCGCTACTAGTAGCGGCGAAGTAGGATTAGGATTTGGGTGCCTCCATAGCTGTAGTGGCGCGGCGCCCTCTTTTGCGGTTGTCTGGGACGGAGGATTGCCCTTTGCTTGTAAAATCCAATCCTTGTAAGATTCGTCTTGGAAATGCAACTCCTTTCTTCTATGAATCCTCTTTGTCGATCCTGTTTATTCTCCTTTCCTGGGCAAATCTGTAATGCAGAAGTAGGAGAACTAGATGAACAGTAACGAAGCTCTGAGGTGAACTTAGGAAATTTAGGTGAAACAGGTTGATTTGAAACTTTGCTTTTGTGCGCACAGCCATCCAGCCGACGGGCCACGGCCATGCAAGTACGATTTTGGAGTTGGGCGCGGTCTAAAGACTAGAGTGACTTAGAAAAAAAAATTCGCGCAAATTCCCAGCCCCCGAGTTTCGTTAGGCCGCGCAACGTTGCGGGCTTGGCGAAGTTAAGGACTTAGAAAAAATTCACGCAAATCCCTAGGGATGTCAAAAATACCGATGGGTCCGGGTCCATGTTCGGGTCCGGGTCTCAAATTAGACCCATGGGTACCCAGACCCGGACCCGAAAAGATAAATTGACATGGAATACTGGACACTGGAGTCCATTTTATTCATTAGCGATCACTAAACTGGTTAATCTATCATGCATTCATGCTTGTGAAGATGTATTATTGATTAGTGGTTAGTGATGTATACTGGACTTGGACAGATGTACATGCATTAATGATTTTTTATTGCTTAATACATTGTTGTGCATGCACTGGCTGTTTCGGGTCCTGGGTACCCGACGGGTCCTGGTCTGGGTCCATGTTTAGACCCGAGAATGAAATAGGGTCCCGGTTCGGGTCCATCTCTCGGGTCTCGGGTCCGAGTCTGAACCACCTGGACCCGACCCGATTGCCATCCCTACAAATCCCCAGCCCCCAAGCTTTGTTAGGCCGCGCTGAGGTGCAGGCTTGGCGAAGTTAAGGACTTAGGAAAAAATTAGGCGCAAAATCTCTCAGCCCCGAGCGTTGCGAGGCCCAAGATAGCCATCCAAACAAACCTGACGTGGGCTTATTGTACTTTAGGCCGCGGGAGTCCCACACTGCGCGGAGTCTTACTAGAGTGCGAGATGTCGGCTTATCCCGCCGTAGAAGTGCTCCGGAGTGCTTTATCCTTAGCCATCGGATTTTGGCCACGGGCTTGCTTAAGATGGCCGTGAATGGGCCCAACGTGACTCGTAATTGGGGAAAGGTGCGAGTTTTTTTAAAAAAATTGAATTGAAAATTAGACTTACGACCTGATTAAGCGTAGAAGCGTTTTAGAAGAGAGATGTTCCATGAGCTAGGGAGCTCGTTCCCATCCTTGTCAGTAAGGCGTACCGAGCCCGTGCGTGTTGCGCTGACTACTTTGTACAGTCGCTCCCACTTGATGCTGAGATTGTTGGAGCCCGCGAGGTTCTGAATGCGACGTAGAACCAGGTCTCCTACTTGCAGGGTCCTTGTATGTACGTTTCGTGCCGCGTAGCGACGTAGGGTCTGCTGGTAGGCCGCAGCCTGGAGTAGAGATTGCTCGCGGCGCGCCTCAAGTAGATCGAGGTCAAGCTGCCGCTCCTCGTCGTTGACCACGAAGCTGGCGAAGTCAACGCGATCGGATCCTAGTCTCATTTCTGTTGGGAGGACGGCCTCCGAGCCATAAACGAGCCGGAAAGGAGTTTCTCCCTAGCCCGGCTGGACGTTGTCCGGACTGCCCAGAGGACTGACGGCAGCTCGTCGACCCAACCTTGTTGTTTAGTCTTGAGGGCGTCGTAGACTCGCTTTTTGATGCCTTGGATTAGCTGTCCATTAGCTCGCTCAGCCGCTCCGTTACTCTGTGGGTGGGCCACAGAGGCTAGGGCGAGCTTCATGCCAAATTCCTCGCAGTAATCGTTGAACTCCCGGCTCGTGAATTGGGTGTCATTATCAGCGATGATTCTGCTGGGCACTCCGAATCTCTCAACGATGCTTCGAAAGAAGCGTACCGCGGCAATTGCAGTGATGTTGAAGACTGGCTCGGCCTCGATCCACTTTGTGAAGGTGTCGATGGCTACGAACAAGTACGATTTGCCACCGAGCCTTTTGGGGAACGGTCCCAGAAGGTCCATGCCCCAAACCGCGAACGGCCACGCTAGTGAAATTATTTGCAGCTCATACGCGGGCTGATGCGTCATCCGCGTATGATATTGGCAAGCTTCGCAGCGCTTGACGAAAACTTCTGTGTCGCATCGTAGTGGGCCAGTAGTAACCCATGCGGAATGCTTTGCAGACAAGGGTTTTGTGTGAGGCATGTGCGCCGCAGATGCCCTCTTGTATATCGGACATAAGGTACTTACTTTCTTATTGGGTAACGCACTTACAAAGCACGCCATTAGCACCCCTTCGGTGCAGCGAGCCTCCGTGCAGACGGTAAGCTTGGGCTCTCCTTTTTAGCTGGAACGCTCAGTAGCGTGCTCGGGTAATGTCTCGCGCTCCAAGAACTAGATGAATAGCGTCATACAGGAGGTGCTTTGCTCGAGGTATGAGACAGTACCGGATGTCTCTGTGTGGGGGGTAGAAGGCTTCCCCGTGGCCTCCTCTCCGGAGGGAATGAAGGGCTTTAAAAGGTGCTGCACTAGCACCCCCGGCGGGGCCGGTTCTTGTGAGGATTCAAGCTTGGCGAGCTTATCGGCGTCACCGTTCTCTTCCCTAGGAATGTAACTAATTTCGAAACTCGTGAAACGCTTCTTCAGTTTCCTCACTTCCGCCAGGTACCGCGTCATCGAGTCGTCAGTTGCCTGAAACTCCTCCCTGACCTAGCGGACGACGAGCTGTGAATCCCCTTTGGCAACAAGCCGTTTGATGTCGAGCGCAGCGCTTGCACTTAGGCCCCGCTATTAGGGCTTCATACTCTGCGGCGTTATTGGTTGCCGCACAGTGTATTTGTATGACGTGCTGAAGTCGCTCTCCGTTGGGGAGATGAGAACGAGACCGCATCCTGACCGCCCGGACTGGTGTGAACCGTCGAAGAACAGAGTCCACCGACCATCTTCCCTATCTTGACATGGAGAGTTTATCTCTTGCTCATCCGGCCTAGTCAACTCTGCAACGAAATCAGCCAGGGCCTGGGCCTTGATCCCGGTATGGGATAAGAACTGGATGTTGAAATCACCCAACTCGACTCCCCACTTCTTGACCCGGCCTGTGGCTTTCGGGTTTCGGAGAATGTCCTTGATCGGGTAAGTGGTCGGGACAATGATCTGGTGGGCTTGGAAGTAGTGACGCACCTTGCGCGAGGCCATCAGCAAGGCATAGCACAGTTTCTGAAGGTCGGAATAGCGCTCCTTAGGCCCGATGAGCACCTCGCTCACGTAATAGATGGGCTGCTGCTTCCCTTCTCGTTCCACGGCCAGCACAGCGCTTGCGGCGTTTGGTGTCACTGAGAGTTACAGCAGGAGGACTTCCCCGAGCTTGGAAGCAGGAGGACTTCCCCGAGCTTGGAAGTGGTGAGGACAGGTGGCGAGGCGAGGTACTCCTTCAGCTGCAGAAACACGGCCTCAGCCTCCTTAGTCCACTCGAAACTATCGTGCTTGCGTAAAAGCTTGCAAAAAGGCGCACTTCGTTCTCCAAGGCGGAAGATGAAACGGCTTAAGGCTGCCATTTTGCCTGTGAGGGACTGGATGTTCTTCACGCAGGTCAGTGACCTCATCTTTTCGACGGCCTCGATCTTTCGGGGTTCGCACCGATGCTCGCCCCGCTAATCACATAGCCAAGGAGCATGCTGGACTTGACGCCAAAAACGTATTTCTCGAGGTTTAACTTGACCCGGTGCAGTCTTAGGCTGTCAAAGGTTTCCCGTAGGTCGGACACGTAGTCCCGGACGTCCTTGCTTTTGACTACGATGTCGTCTACGTAGACTTCGACGTTGCGCCCTATTTAATCAGGGAGTTTTTTTTGCATGAGTCGCTAGAACGTGGCGCCAGCATTTCTGAGACCGAAAGACATGGTCGTATAACAAAATGTGACGAAAAGCGTTACAAAGGCGGTTTTCTCTTCATCTTCCTTAGACAACGCAATCTGATGATAACCGGAGTAAGCGTCCTGGATCTCATGAAAGTCGAATTCGCCGTAGCGTCGACCAGCTGATCTATGCGTGGAAGGGAAAAGTTATCCTTGCGGCAAGCGGAATTAAGGTCGCGATGGTCGACACACATGCGCCACTTGCCGCCCTTCTTCTGGACTACGACTGGGTTCGCAAGTCAATCGGAGTGCTGTACTTCGCGGATGAAGCCCGCTTGGAGTAGCTTGCCGAGCTGGTCTTGGATGATCTTGGCCTTCCAGTCTGGAACACGCCTCTGACACTGCCTTACCGGTTTTTTGTCAGGCCGGACAGCTAGCCTGTGCTCGATCACCTCCCTTGGGACACCAGGCATATCGGACGGTTCCCATGCGAACGCGTCTTTGTTAGCCCGGAGGAAGGTAATGAACTCGAGTTCCTATTGGGCCTCGAGATTTGTCTCCACGTGGACCACCTTGGAAGGGTCTGTCTCCGTGAGAACAATGGTTTTGGTGGGCTCCTGCGGCTGCAGTGCAACCTTTGGGCGCGCTGTGGGGCGCTCCTTGCTGTTGAGACCACGGGCAGGGAGCTGGCCTACCATGGCCAGCGCGGTCTCGTCGCAGTCGAGGGCCGTCTTGTGGTTCCCCTAGACGGTGATGACTCCCCTTGGCGCCGGCATTTTCAAGTAATGGTAGGCGTGGTGGGAGACCGCCATGAACTTGAAGAGCGCGGGGGCGGCTCAAGATGGCGTTGTAGGGGAGGTCAGTTTCCACCACCTCGAAGGTGATGTACTCCGTCCGGAAGTTGGAGGAGGAGTCAAACGTCACAGGCAGCACGACTTGCCCGACAGGACGAAGGGATGACCCCGGGACGATCCCGTGGAAGGGGACGGTGATGTCCCTGATCTTAGAGCGTGGGACCTGCTTGAGGCCCAGAACGCGCGTGGTGATGATGTCCAGCGAGCTCCCGCTATCCACGAGGACGCGGTCGACGCGAGTGTTGCCAATGGTAGGGCAGAGCACTAGCGGAAGGCGCTGTGGCTTGGAGAGACCGGCCGGGCAGTCCGTCACCGAAAAAGTAATGGCCTGGTTGGACTAAGGTAGGGACTGCCGCTGACTCGCCACGGGAGATGTGGAGGACCTCGCGAGACGCGGCCTTAGCTCACGGCTAGAGCTGTAGGCCGAAGTGCCGCTGAAGATGACGGCTGTTAGATAAAAAAAAAATCTTTATTAATTAAGCACGTTAATTAATCCCGTAATTAATTAGTTGATTAAATAATTTTTTGCGGATAATTAATCAAAGGGATAAGTGTTCGTAACAAACTCGGTTTTATCTCTTGTGCATGTCTATCTCTGTTTCCTCCCCTATAAAAGCAAACCAACCAGCACCAGAAAAAGGGGATCGCAATTAGCAACCGAGGCAAGCGAAGAAATCAGGAAGGAGAATCAATCTGCAGCTTTCCATCGACTACGCACGGCAACAGGAGGAAGAAGAAAAAAAAAGGTAAAAGAGATGTGAAGGCTCGGGCTCTTTCTCTCCCTCCGTTCTATCTCTGTTCTCTCTTTCCTCCCTCCTCTCCTGGTCCCGAGCACGAGCAGAGGGGCGGCCGGCGCGCCGCCCCTTTTCTTCTACGGCACCGCAGCGGCAAGGCCCGGCTCGTTCTCCGGCACGGCGGCCGCTCCACCTTGGCCAGCTCGACGGCGGTGCTCCGGCTTGACACGGCTACGGCGGCGCGGCTCATCTCCTTCAACCACGGCCGGCGCAGCATCTTCCCCTCGGCCAGCCCAGCACGGCGGCAGCATCATCTTCTCCAGCGCATGGGTGGCAGTATGCTCCCCCGGTCCGGCGCATGGGTGGCGACGAGCTCCCCCAATCCCGGTCTTCAACGGCGGCGGCGTATGGGTGGAAATGTGCTCCCCCGATTCAGCGTATGGGTGGCGATGAGCTCCCCCGATCCCGATCTACAAAGGCGGCGGCGGGATCATCTTCTTCCTCAAGCATATGGGTGGCCGGCGTGCTCCCCCGTCAACGATCTGTTCAAGCAAGGAGTCGGTCTTCTTCACCACGCATGGGTGGCAGGCGTGCTCCCCCGTCAACGATCTCGGTCAGCAATGGCATGCATGGGTGGCCGGCGAACTCCCCCCGACCTTGATCTGCTCCGGCGGCGGTGTCATCTGCTATCAGCATATGGGTGGCCGGCGAGCTCCCCCGGTCCTGATCAGCAACGGCGTGCATGGGTGGCAGTGTGCTCCCCCAATCCCGGTCAGCGACGACATGCATGGGTGGCCGGCGTTCCCCTGATTCCAATCTGCGAGGATGGCGATGGGTGGCTCAGAGCTCCCCCTCAAGCGGCGCGGCGGCCTCCTTCCCCTTTGCGGCCAAGTGACGGCACGGACGGCCTCTTCCTTCTCCACGGCCAGCGCAGCATCACTCCTCCTCAACGCCGGCGCGCTCGCCTTTTTCATGACCGGGTGCAGTGGCGGAACGGCTCTTCGACCCAGCACGGCGGCGGCGAGCAGCATCTCTGGCGCGGCCACGGCCTCCCATCTCCCAGGCACGGCGCTCGGTCCGATCTGTACTAACGTGCATGGCGGCGGCGGCGTCGACGTACACCAACTCCTCCTCGGCGCGGACTCCCCGCGGGCGGCGTCTCCAAATCATCCCGGCGCTCCCCTGCCTCGGCGCGGTGACAAGCGCGGACGCGCGCATGCATCCGCTGAGTTGGCTGCATGGCCCGTACATGCATGCATACTAAAATTAATATGCTAATCAACATGATTAGCGGAGGGAAGACATGCAGTGTATACGTGCACACATATATATGAGCTGCATGGCAACAAGCATGCAAGGAAAATAACGTCGCGTACGTCGCTTCCCAAGCTCAACATGCTGCCGTGCGTTGTCGTTATCCTAGTGATATGGACTCGGAGTCATTGCCAACCAGAAGGCCATGGAGAGACGCGTGTTGAAGCAAGTGAAGCACGGAGCCACGTGTGGTGACACTGGCGAAAAGATGAGAAGCTCATGCCATCAAGAAATCGTCCAGCGTCCATGACAAGTCTTAAAAAGTCTATGAGAAACATCATCAACAACATACTCCAAGCAGGAATAAATGATGGCCGAGGCCCTATGCGGCACTACGCACCGCCATCTTCACCAAGCAAAGAAACATGAGCGACGCCACATAAAACAACGTTCCGGCCTTAGCGGAATCATGGTCCGCTAAGCGAAATCATCCACGAGTCGTCCGCTGCCGAAAACGGAGGAGCCTAGACCGACAACGCATAAAATAATGATTTTTCCTTAGCGGAAGTACGTTCCGCTAGGGAGAATCGTCCTCGAGCTCCGTTCGTCAAGTTGCCTTAGCGAAACCATATTCCGCTCAAGAAAGCCAAAGACCGACCGCTAACGACTCCTTTGACGATCTTGGGAGCCGTCTGGTGATCTTCTCCGACAACCCCGTCAACACCGGCGGAACCAACTTCTACATCGACCTCATCAAGAAGCCGTCCCCGTCAAACAAACATTGCCCGAAGGTGAACAAGACCCTGAAGGCCGGCGGTATCGTGGAGATCTCAGTTCCATGGTACCAACATATATACCTGTCCGTTCCAACAAACACGGCCTGAAGGTGAACAAGTCCCCGAAGGCCAGCGGTATCGTGGAGATCCCAATTCCACGGTACCAACATACCTCTCCGTTCCGACAAACACGGCCCAAAGGTGAACAAGCTCCTGAAGGCCGGTGGCATCATGGAGATCCCAATTCCACGGTGCCGATCTATACCCCGTTTCGACAAACCGCCCCGAAGGTGAACAAGACCCTGAAGGCTAACGATATCGTGGAGATCCCAATTCCACGGTACCAACATACACTCCGCTCCAATAAAATCAAGACGATGGTGATCAAGACCCTCCACGTCAACATCCAACCCCGGACACGCCGGAACATCGCTGATGACGCCAACAAGCTGTCTACCTCGACTCCAAATCAAGTGCTAATCCTGCATCTCCCAAGTACAACTACACCAACGTGGCGTCTGAAGACACAAATTCAAGCGACACGGACGGGCATAGCCATACAACGGCTGTGCTAGGCACTGCGTGGGCCGTGTTACCCCACGCATCCTGCCATCACCAACTACACCCTACATCCACCCGCAGCACGGTGAAGCACAAGACAAGGAGAAAAAGAAGACAGCCTCGCGGCTTAATCGGAGGTGTTCCACGCGTTCCCGCGCGGATGTAATTAACTGGGTAGCCTCTCGAGGCACCAGGATTCAGAACCATCACAATCGTCTACACAAGATGACCAACTAGCATGGCTACGGAGCGCAATCCCAACAGGAACTTGTATTTTGTTGCGATAATGAAAT
Source organism: Raddia distichophylla (assembly GCA_005191435.1). Lineage (NCBI taxonomy): Eukaryota > Viridiplantae > Streptophyta > Magnoliopsida > Poales > Poaceae > Raddia > Raddia distichophylla. The sequence goes on from SPJY01014816.1 coordinate 31,251, forward strand.
ATCAACGTTCTTGTCACCTTCTTTTGTGTGTTTTTGATAAATGCACTGGCACGACTGCAAAATCCCCGGCAGAATTTGTGTGCGTCACAAATATATAAAGTATACACATCATCTCTGCAGTTCCTTAGTGTTGTATAAAGTCATATATTTCTTTAAAAAACAAAAATGTATTCTAAGTTTGCAATCAAAACAAAACTAAACATAAATGCCATCAGTGCATTGTTACACCCGCGCAACGCGCGGGGTCTTCGTCTAGTATACGAATATAATCGAGCTCCAGATTAATGCGGTCCATACTTCAGTACGTGCGCGCGCTGTTTGCACGTTAACGACCCATGTTGCGCGCGTGCACCTAATACTAGTAGCTAGCAAAATCTATAGTTAACTACTCTCACTTTCGACCCAAAAGCGAATTAATCCCTCTAGCTAGGCTTGGGCCACGAAAGTTTTGGTAGGATTGGGCGCCGCGCGCGATGGAGACCACGTACGATTAAATTCCGCCTGCACACACACACACCCCGTGGTTGAACTTGAACCCCTCCCCCTATCACTCTCTGATCATTTCTCTTGTCAACACGCATCACGGATGTACGACAACACGCATAAAAAACCTGTAAAACCAGCGCGAAAGCACGTACGATCACACCAACTTGACACAATCATTGTCGCCGCGCGAGAATAAAATCGAGTCTTGATCGATCGATCGATCGATCCACGATGAACTAACACGGGGGAAGAGAGATTCTCAGGTTAGGTCGATCGGTCGCACTACGCCATGCATGATTAATTAGCCAGCCAGCTAGCTAGCAACATCACGCACGCAGAGAGCAGAGAAGCTGAGAGCTTTAGCTTGCTCATCGCTCGCACTGGCCGGCACGCAACTGCATTGCCAACCGCGGATACGGCTCGCGACGTCGCCGTCGTACGTCGAACGGGACGGGACGGCGACGCTGGGCTTTGGGCCCGCGCTCTGGCCCGGCGGGCCGGCGGCGATCGATCAATATGTCCGGCCGGTCGAGGTCGACAAGCCATAGCTTTCGATTTTTCACTAAGCCGGATACCATGTGTTTACCGGTTTGGGAACAGACCCATATCCACGTACTTGTACATAGGGCTGGAACTTTAGCTCGCGAGCTGCTCGGGCTCGGCTCGTGCTCGGCTCATTTGTAAATGAGCACGAGCCGAGCCTCATTTTCAGCCCGTGGCCATTAGCGAGCCGAGCCGAGCCAGAGGCTGGCTCGCTCGGGCTCGGCTCGTTTTGGCTCGTTTACATGCTACTGCTAATTATTTCATCTCTTAACCATTAGAAAATGACATATCCTATTGCCAAAAGGTCCATAAAATAGTCAAAAACCCACATATGCATGAACAAGTTATTTTGATACTCATATGTACAATGCTAACTTATATTTTGTAATTGTTAATGTCTTAAAAGATTGAAAGATTAATATTTTCCCTGCCTCGCGAGCAGCTCGCGAGCTTCCAACGAGCCGAGCCGAGCCGAGTTTTCAGCTCGGACGCCCTGTTGAGTTCGGCTCGGCTCAGCTCGGTAACGAACGAGCCGAGCCGTGGCTCGCTCGAGCTCGGCTCGTTTCCACCCTACTTGTACACAAACGCGCGGGGGCCGCGGGTAAATAAATTGGCCCAAACCCGATCCTAACAGGGTAAAATACCGTCGGGTATCGGGTTTAGCCACTTCCTGCCGCCCCGCGTCCCTGTCTACGCCGGCGGCATCTCCTCCGCCTCCCTCCACGCTGCCGCCCCGCCTCCCCTCGCCACAGAGGCGGGGAATACAGAGAGAGGGGGAGAAGGAGGGTTCGGCGACCTCCCCTTCAGATCAGGTACTCCTCCGACCTCCTCTTCAGATCTGGCGCTCCTCCTCCGTCGCCGCCTCCCTCTCTCTCTCTCTCGCCCATGGCCCGTCCTTCCTGTTCATCTCCAACACGAGCTGTGTAGGAGGCGTAGGGGAGCCAGCAGTAGAGGAGAAACCTAGGACAGTGGCTGTAGCGTGTATTATTTGTGTGCATCTATGCCCATCAGATCAAAATAAGACAGTAGGGAGAACTTGTGATGATATGTTACTTTTATGGCTGTTTGTAGTCAACTTTAATTTAATATAGAAAAAAGTAGTTGGCAAATATATCGCATGGTCAAAGTTCTTCTCAATGAATGGAAATAATCCCTCGGTATGTATAGCAAGACTCCCAGTGATTCTGTGGGTAGTAATGCGGTTGGTACTGGCAGTGAAAGAAGATTGGAAAGATAGACCACATAAGAAGTTTTGCAGTTTGAATATTCCAAGATATAGCCTTATAAAGAAGTGAAAGCAATTCTTTTTTCAAAGTTTTGCCGAAAGTGAGCCTGATGCTACCCACTTGTGTGTTGTAGGCTGATCTATAGGGGCGACTAAGATTTACGAGGTGAAGGGCTTGAACTCCTTCTCGGTTTTCAAGTTTCACACCCACTTTGAAGTAAGCGGCAAGTCCATTAGCTCATCAGGATACGATCTTTCCTACTACGTTGCACAGATTTCTGTAACGCTTGATGTCTCATAATTTTTTCACTTCATTGGTTTATTCAATAGCTAATTTAATGTGGATCTTTTATAGGACATTTTGTTCTTCTATTGTTGTGTGGTATTTCTTATATCCTTAAAGAATGTGGAGACTAGCTCACGACAACTCATTAGCAATGCTGGAAAACTTTGGATGGTATAGAAATATAACATTTGCACTTCTTGGAAGCTAAAACGGGCATACCACTGCAGCCATGAATCTCGCTCCCATGGACACCATCAATTCCTGTTGCATCATGTAATTGAAACCAATGCAATAAACTACACATTATGTACAAAGAATTCCCTTTTATAGTTAACAATTCCGAGCATGAAAAATGAAGATTTGATGATGATCCTTAATGTAAGGATAGATCCCTTCACACAACAATGTTAATTTTAATCCTCAATTTAAATGTGATCAAGATCAATAGTAAACTGATGGACCTTTTGAGTTTTGATGGCCTCAATATGTACTTCTATCAAATAAACTGCTATTTTCTTTTACTGTGTGGTATATGGGTGTCTAATTTGTCCAACTAGCTTTTATCCAGATGCATGTATCAATCTATAACATTTTCTGTTATTAGTGAAATCATAATACTATTGTTGTCACATGGAGAATATCATCGAGAGAGTGTACAGTCGCAACACACATGGCAACATGGGTAAACAAGGTCACTGAGGTCACCTTTTGTTTTTTTTGTTGGATAAACCTTTTGAATAATTTTTATTTGTATCAGAATTGTCTCTTGTGTATTCCTGAATATGACAGAATAATGCATAGCTCGACAACTGAACAAGGCATAATTCTAATTTGTTTAATGATCTAGGAACAATTTTACAATTTTATCATAATATGACACAAGATATTAGTTTATAAGTATAACATGATCTGTTTAAAATAGATTAATCAGTATGAGGTAAATGATTAAGCTGAAAGTTTGCTACTTGATGATTCATATTGC
>SPJY01014816.1:36365-100867 GCA_005191435.1 Raddia distichophylla
TGGAGGTATCAAAAGAATACTTGCCCTTCTCGGGACCCCTCGGCTTAATCCATAAGCGCTTTGGGAGTTGTACTAGTGCACGTATGCCCATAAGTTCATCACACTCAAAATCTAGCCATCTCAAGGTCACAATGTCACAAGATCAACTAAAGCACAATTATTAAATGTGTGATTCAAGTTATTTATGACCTAGAGCAAGTATAAGATGAACAATAGCGAGAAGTATCAAGAGTTGCTCCAAAACTTCGAAGGGACACATGATGCACCATAGCACTAGAAAATGCGCTCCAAGCTACACTAGCTATCACCAAGCCTATTTGAGACCAAAACATTTTGGTTGAGCTCATTTTTGAAAGGTTTCACATTTTGAACCTTGAATTTTCTCAAATTTGCCATGTCTCAAACCATAGGCGACGCCACCCAGCATGACACTGAAGGTGAACGTCTCGGTCATCCAAAGCTCCCCCTAAGTTCATGCCTAGTGCAATGGCAAGCTATCTCATCGAGGAGTCATTGGTGAGATATGCATTCACGTTTTAGCACATTTTACAAGTTTTGCTCAACATTTTCTCAAAATTGCTCAAATTAGCGAAGTGAAGATATGTGCAAAATGGAAGAACACAATCTAGATTTAGACGCACATGGTCACCACAAAAGTTAGTATTCAATCATTGCATATCGAAACCAAGCTATATCTCTAATAAGCCAAGTGAAAAATAGGGGGTACCCACACAGAAAATGAAGGAAGGACTGGGGGAAGATTGGCACAGTAAAACCATTCGAAAAGCCAGCCCTTATTTGAAGATTTCATGGAAAGATCAAAGTAAAATTTCTTGGCCCCTTCTCGCAGCTGAAATCCTGCGCCACTTGTGGCTTTTGGGGAAGCTTTGTTGGGAAAAGGCTTGAGGAGGAAAAGGCTTCTGAAGAGATCAAAGTGGGGAGCGATCCCGAGATACGCCTCGCAGATATGAATAAAGATCATGATTTGAAAAATCAAATTGGGGTTAAGGTGAGTAACCTCAATCCCGTAGAAACGCAATAACCCTCGGAAGAAAGAAGAATAGGGAAGGCCGAAGCCGCGGAGGAAGAAAGATTCGAAGACCACTACCTTGTCAGATCGAGGGGTGGGGGAAGATTCACCGGCGGCGGTGCGCCACGAGATCAGCTTCTTCGACAGGAGCACCCCGGCGGATACCAGCTTCTGCAGCCTTCGGTCGATCGTAATGGACTTCATCCACTCTTTGGTGCCCTTGGTTGCTTTTGGTGTGGAGGGAGACGGAGGAGCCATTGCTGATCGGCGACGGTGGCGGCGGAGAGCGCGATGGAGGAGAACCCTAGCGGCAGTGGAGGAGTTCACTGGAAAGGACGAAAAGACTGGCGCGAAAAATGGGCGGGGTGAACTAACTTCGTTTCCCTATTCCTAAAATACTAAACGGGCTACGTTGCGCATTCTGGGCTGGGCTTTGTCTAGCGCTGGATGCAGCCTCTTTGAGAAGGCTCGGATGACCATTCGGGTGGCCGAGTGATTTTTCCCGAGAGGTTTGCTTAAGCGTCGGACGCTGGTCTGGGAGGCGTGCAGATTTAATTACTCGGATGAAGACAATGTCAGTCGTAAATTCGATGGTTATCAATTAGAGACAGAAGATCAATACATGAAATCTCATAATGCTTCCCAAAGATTTTCTATTAATGTCTCTTAGGCCGATTTACATATTTTTCCGTGGCGCAGCACAGCACAGTGAGCTAGGGCTCGTTGCTGGCTCACGGAATGGAAAAAAGAGGGGGCTATCCTGATGGCCACTTCATGTCCAGAATAGAGGTGACCAGTGCATCCTTCAAGGGCGTGCGTGCTGGGAAGAGCTGTGGAAGACCGCGGATGAGAACCCTAATGGCGTCTTGAGCGATGCGCTCCGCACGATCCTTCCTCCATTGTTTCCATTCGGTTGTAGCGGCGGCTCTTTCGGCAGGGCGCGGGCTGTTAGTTCGGCGGCGTCGGCTTCCCTTGCGTCCATCTCTTGACCTTGGCCTGCCATTGCGATTGGGAGAAGAAGGAAGCGGGAGCTTTGGCGAAAGAAAAGGGAGAAGAGACTTAGAGACTGGGTGTGGAGCAATGCGCTGCATCCGGATCTATTTTATACATGGAGAAGTTTAAAGGGCGCGCCTCGCTATCCGTTCTGAACACACTGAAATCATCATGGCGATGGGACGGAAGTGGGTGCGGTTGCGCTTCCCGGCGGAAGCACGTGAACTTCGGCTGTGTTAGAATGGCGCGAAAACTCTTCGCCTCCCCTAAAATGGGCTTGGGCCGAACAAGCAAAGGGTGATCCCCTTAACAGGATTTCTTAACACGCCGCTAACGGTGGCAATGTGTTAACATTGAGTCTAATTCGGCCTCGGTACACCCTGGAGGGCATATGACCGGAAGCGCCACATTGAAAATATTTCATGGCATACCCCACGCTGGGTCACTAACCAGTTTTGCATGTTCAAGGTTGGGTGTTGGTGAAATTTGGGTACAGTTTCGGAGGTATGCCTTCTTAAGGTCGCAAGTTGTATACCGCTACCCGGATACAAATACGTCTCGACCAAACTGCATTCAATCGGTACGCCCTTGGGGGGCCAATAGCTGATCCCTTCTCTGGTTGGGACAAGTACCACTCGGCTGAAAGATGCGCCCCATGCTGGGCCAAGTGCTGGTTCTTACAAGTTGTGGCCGGGCATCTGATGCTGTTATTCTTTTAACGCATAATTCACAGCATGCTGTAAGACGAAAGCTGTGATTGCGTGGCTTAAGGCATGCCCCATGCTGGGTCAATTGCTACTTTCACAATGCGAGGGTAGATGTCAAGTAGCCGAATTCGTATGTTGAGGTGACGTGCCCAATGGGTTGAAAAAAGCTCGGGTTTTGGTATTGCCAATCCGAGTGTTGCCTCTAACACGAAAGGCTTGAGATTTCTTGAGTTCTTTACAATCTCTTTTCAGATTACAGGAGACATTGGCGAAAACAGTCGGTCGGACATCTGACTCGATCGTAAAGCACTCGGGGGCTACTGTGGACTACACTAGCCCCGGGTATCCTCTAGAAGGCCCATATCGAGCATATGGGGGATGACCCAAGTCGGCTGACTAGGATAGAGACCACTCGGGATACGTATAACTTGAGCGCCAAGGAAGTTCCCGAGGATATAGCCAAGCTCCATGTAATTAGGAGATCAATACTTGCATATTATGCATCGATACAACCGAATTTGGTACCATGTAATACGTACCACCATGTAACTCTATCTCCCCCTGCACTATATAAAGGGAGGGGGTAGGGGGCCATAGGCATATACGATCATCATCATAATCTCAGAGCACAGGAAGTAGGGTATTACCTCCGAAGTCGAGGGCCTAAACCTAGATAAATCCCTGTCTTGTGCCCCCATACAAATTCATTGCTTACGGTGACCCCTGATCAGCCATCAGTCGACACTAGATGTTTCTAAAAATGAAACACTGACTAATGCGTAAAGAAAAGTTTCTGGACAGATTTGCAATAAGTAAAGAACTTGATCTCTTGCCTCTCATGTGGTTGCAAAGAGTGTGGCAAATCATATTAGCAAACTCAAGGCATCATAGACCATCAAGAACTAGTAAGAAATCACCCAAGTTCATCCCCAAATAAGAGATACAAAAGGAGAAAAGCAAATAAGAGGAACTAGGAACAAATCCACACAAGATGTTCATGCAGAATAAGGATTTCATTTCATAAAAGATGGGGTTTACAAACCACTCTTCATGTGGTCACAAGCACTATAGGGGCCACCCTTACACACCCAACTAACCCTCTCTATTTTTAAAATTTTTAGCTTTAAGGGGATGAACAGCAGGTGCTCCCCTCCCCCTCTATTTATAGCCGAATGGTGGGATGCCCTAAACCCTAGAGCCATCTCCATGATGATGAGTGGTGTACAACTCACGCAATAAAAAAAACACTCCCGAAGAGTAATATTCTCCACATATTCCTTTGGGAAATATTCTCGCAATTTCCTCGATTGACAGCACATGCCTAGGCCCACCAGTCAGATCAACTTCGCCACTAAGTAACCGACGCATCATGGCAAAGATTCTCGGGTACACCATCTCATGTGACCGCCAGGTCATCGAACCCGGTCGCCTGCACTCCTCCAGACGCACCAGCCTCCAACTTTACCCACGAAGCGTCAGCCACATATCCACCGATACCTGCATCACAGATGTGAACACACACAAAACCAACACAACTTACCTCTCCTACAAGGTTAGACCATCATACGATCATCAACATTGAATCCAATGTTCAAAACCGAAAACAGCAAGCCAAAACGCACTTAGTACGATCGAAAAATACGGTACTAATCCAAAATCTCAGCAAAATCCAACAATGTATCAACAAGATAACTTCAAAACCACTTCAAGTTCATCCTTGTCACATATATTCATCATCACCCAAGGGGACCCTCCACATGGATCTCAACAGTCTTTTCATGAATACACTCACATGTCACATATATATAGATTGGTTTACAACTTCATTCATGTTTAAAATATGAATTTGCACATGTGTAAGTCATGAATATATTCTTATGTTCATCGTTAAGTGATGTTGTGATTATTAAATCATCTCTCTAGTGCACAAAAGTCAAAGACATATTCATCATGATGCACTTAGTAGGGACCTTTCTTGTGCCAAGTGTTTATATTTATACTGTGCTTCTTTATGTGAAGCACATGGACACTTAATCGCTCACAAATATCAAACTTATCCATGTTTATTAAGCTTTTGGACCAATGTATTTAATGAGTGATTTGGAAAGAATTAGGTCCTATAAGTTTGTATGATGACCAATGTATGTTGAAGGATGACGGTTAAGTCGAGCTCAACAAGATGACGGTGTCACCAAAGGTCGAGGACTAAGTTAAGGTCGATTTGGCGGAATGATAATCGAGGAGGATGATCGAGTCAAAGTCGAATGGGATGAGTGTCTCATGAGGTGAATCAAGTTAAAATTCACAAGACAAAGGCGTCATTAATAATTTGGTGAAGGTCATCATGTACAATGCATCAAAGGTGATCAAGACTAACAATACCGTTGAACCTAAAAATGAAGAAAGAAGACGGCAAGTAATTTCTCCTAAATCTTGTATGAATTTATTTCTAAGTTGAGTCTAAGGATTGTCGTACTATTAAGAGGGATGCAACGTCGAAAGGCTTGGGTGTCTCAGCGCTCAAGTGATCAATCTTTTCATAAAGATCGAGGGAAAGAAGTGTTGGTGCCGTTGGAACGTGAGAGCTTTAGGACTTTCATGGATTTCTTTGGGCTTTATGATCCTATCCTTTGGGATTTGGGTAGTGAGACCTTGTGAGATGTGTAGCCCTCGTTCCTCGCTTTTCGTAGAGCCAAAGATCACTGAAATCGGAGTTCGGAATAAAAAGTTACGTCCGTTTCTATCAGGGGTTGTGTGTTGTGTATCGGACTATCCGATATATCTGACTATCCGATGCTTGATCCCATCCAACACTCTGTGTCTCGCAAAACTAAAAAATATCGAACTATTCGATATTTATATCAGATTATCCGATATGAATTTGACCTTTTGGTGTTGTATATGGTTTGCACATCTATAGAATCATTCCAGAATGTCAAAAATAGCCAATGTTTTAAGTTTCTCTCACTTTCATATTGGATTATCCGATATCTTTCTGATTCTAACGACTAGTTGCTTGGTGAGGCTGTTGGGAAATGGATAGGCTACGTGAGCGCAAAATCATAATTTTCTACCACGAATCAACTAGGATCACATGAAAGTAGAGGATCACAGATCGTTACCGTTGACGCCCAGATGCAGCGGAAGTAGTTTCTCGCGCGTAGAGGAAGTAGACGTACTTGTCCAGATCACCACCGAGTGCTCGTCTGTGCTCGCCGAGTGCTTTCCGGTGGTCGCCGAGTGCTCGCCGGTGTTCGTCGAGTGCTTGCCGATGTCTCACGTGTGCTTACCGACGATCCAACCGAACAGCGCGTCTGGGTGTGTACAGCAGCGCCTCTAGCGGTATCTACACGTACCGGGCAGGAACACCTCACGGGGTGTGCTAGCAGCTCGCCGTGCGGCTAGGGTTTATGGAGAGCAAGAGGGGCACGACAACTAGGCATGGTGAAGGCTCAACTCATCTCGTAACGCCGCCCCTATGCCTCTCCTTATATAGTCACACTAGTGGACTTCGGCCCGCTAGGGTTCTATCTCCTACGTAGATCATATCCACGCACAAACCCGTTAAACAGTTCCAACTCATTAAGTGTGTGACCCGTTAGGTTCAATGCAAGTCGGCTGTGGATCCGGAAACCTATTTCCAATCCACCGATTAACAGTGGCACCTAGCAGTACGTATTGACCCCCGAATGCACAGAATCAATATCGCAGGCGCAGCCCACGGCGGCACGGCCCAACACTCAAGTCTCCAACAGCCAGCAGCCCAGCAGGCAGCAGCCACCTCTCAGTCTCTCATCTCACGCGGTCTCACGGTCACGAGAGACCTAGGGCTAGGCCGAGGCGGGCGGCGGCGCCGATGGGCAACGGGGCAAGGGCGCAAGGAGCAGCGGCCGGCGGGCCGGCGGTGGTGAGCGCGCGCTCCACCTCCGTCTACGCCTCTACGGGCTCCGGCCTCCTACAGCCGGCGCGCTCCCTCCCCGCCACGCCGCCCTCCCGGCACTGCTCCCTCCGGCTACGCGCTCCGGGTCCAGGCCTCCGGCGACCAGCGCGCTCCCTGGCTGCACGGGCGCGACTCCGAGCCCCGCCACCTAGGCCCCGCCGCCCCGGCCTCCCGGCGCTGCTCCGATAGTCCGAGCAGCCGAGCTGCCAAGCAGGTGATCCCCTATTGCCTCATTTGTTGAAATCATGCTTTGAATTTGATGTGCGCTTTGTTGAAAGGCCACACACATATCAGTGTACTCCACGCAGGTGCAATATTTTCAGAATTTCAGGCTTTTGTCATTCGCATTCCATTTTGTCACGCTTTGCACTTTGCAGGCTGCTGCTGGTCGGCCGGCTCGCCGAGCCGACGGGCTGGCTCGCGAGCCAACAATGGCCCGGGCCGAGCCTCCTATCCAAGCTCGCTCAACGGTCGAGCCGAGCCAGGCCCGGCCCGTCCACATACGGGCCTGACCGGGCCGAGCCCGAGCCAGGCCCGGCCCGGCTCGTTTCCACCCCTAGTCGTACCCAATGGACAAAGTCATGACATTTATTCTGGTAACCAATAAACAACTTTATCATATGTACATGAACAAAGACGTGGTACAATCATCACTATGATTGATCTAGGCATATCCCTTTCAGAGGCTATTTATTGCCTCTCTCTTCCCCGTGTATAGGGGTTGCCTTCCATACTATTTTGAGCATAACTTTGAAGCAACCTATGGCTTTTTACCTTTTCCACTCTAGATCTAAGTGATCCTCTTTATGATAAGAGTTGGCAGAGGGTCTGAGGAGTGAGAAGAAGTCGATCATTGAGCACTTCAGTTCATCTCCGAGTTAATTATTTGTGAGTAGTTGAAGTTTGAGAACACCTAGATGGGTAGGAGTCTACCACAAGCCACCGGTGCTTCGTGTAGTGAGCCGTGCGAGTTTGTGAAGACCGATTCCGACTTCGGAAGGGAAGAAATCAAGTATTGAAACCGAGGTTCTTGGTGCGACCTCGGTGAGGTAAAGGGTTGAAAGAGATCCGGGCTCAAGCATGACCGAGCCTACCTCAACGGAGACGTAGGATCTCCTCAATGATCCAAACTTTGAGAAAAAATCTTCGAGTCTCCACTTCACTCTTGGTTTCTGCCTTGCTCTCTAACTTGATTTACTTTGATTTGTGCTTATACTTGTTGTTGGTTAGCACCCTCGTGTGCTATTACTCTCTCTTGTGCCGTGGATTTGATTTGGTGCAGGTGGTATCCTTGATTTAGGTGGGATTCTCAAAAACACTAAATTTGTATATATCGGATAGTCTGATATAATATCAGATAGTCTGATACACATCAGATTCTTTATGGCCCATGGAAGCACAAAATGAAGATGTTCTTATGTGTGCTCCATTCTTGTATTTGGGATATTATTGAATAAGGGTATAGTGTGAAAGCTGGAGAAAACCTAACCACCGAAGAGAAGCAAAGTGAAGACAAGAATGCTCAAGTCATGGACGCTCTACTTGGTGGTTTGAGCATGGAAATTCGAAAGAAGGTGTGCCCTCTCAAAAAGGCATATGATGTGTGGATGTTTATTCATGAAAACCATGAGAAGTTCAAAATTTATCAAAAGGACAATTCACAAGAATGGACTTCAAATGATATTGCTCCATATCATGCTGCAATGAAGATGAGTCATCTTCATCTTCTAAATCACCTCATTGTTTTATGGCTCAATGTAATAAAAAGTTAAATAACAATTAGCCCTTTCATGATGAATTAATATATATGTGTGTAAAGCTTCATAAGCATCTTAAGAAGAAGATAAAGAAATCATATGATTTGACTAAAAAGCTTGATTTAAGACAAAATCCATATGATACCTTAATGAGTAATAATGAAACTCTTTTCCTCAAAAGTACAACTAGCACCAAGGTGGATATAAGCTTAACTTGTGTTTTATTAGATGATGTGCAATGCTTAGATTGTATTTGTAACACTTCATCTAATGATAATGTCTCCACCTCATGTGAAGAATTAATTCATGATTTGCTTTATATTCCTAGTAGCTCAAATGTAAATGCTTCTACTTCCTCTAATGCTTGTTGTACTAACAATCTTTCAGAGTAAAACAAAGAGCTCAAGACACAAGTGGAGAGTATCGACGTTTGTTTAACCGGGGGTGTCGTCGGCAATGAATTATATGGGGTTATGTGCTGGATCGAAACTCAATGGTAACATAAGACAAGGGATTATATAGGTTCAGGCCCTCGCGGTGGAGGTAATATCCTAGTTCTGTGTTCTGGGATTATGATGGTGACCTGATGATCAATGTCGAAAGACAAGGGATTATACAGTTCAGGCCCTCGCGGTGGAGGTAATACCCTAGTTCTGTGTTCTGGGATTATGATGGTGATCTGATGATCAATGTCGAGGGAGATGTCTCTCCATGGATGGGTGTCAATATATGTCAAACCAGGGCCCCTGCCTACCGTATATAGTGAGGGGCAGGGTTACAAGATAGATTCCTGGTCGGTTACGAGGTAGGATTCCTATCTCTATCCTCTAGTCAGATACATAGTTATCCGGAATTACAAGTGTATCTTCCCTATTAGGGATAAACGCAAGTCTTTCCTTGCCGGGAAAGCCTCCTAGAGTCCGAGTGGTACCCATCCTTATCCACCCGACTAGGTCCATCCCCTGTCAGGTGGTCTTTTAGGCCCGTCGTGTGGGTACCCAAGGTCTATGTTCTCCACAAAGAGGTTAAAGAATGATTTGGAGAAGTGCTATAAAGGGAAAGCCAACCTAAATGTCATCTTGGGCAATCAAAGATCCACCAAGAATAAGAAAGGACTTGGATTCATCCCTAAGAAGAAAAATTATGAGACAAGACACTACAAGTCCATCAATAACCAAGAAAGTCCTCCTATGCACCAAGCCGAGAAGAACAAGACCATTTGGTGCTTTGAATGCAACAACTTAGGGCACATCGCCTCTATGTTTCCTAACAAGGTAGTGTCCAAAAATATATCATCGAAGAGGCAAACAAGCAAGGAGCATGTTAAGAAGAAGAGAGATTCAAAACCTACTTGCTATAATTGTCGGGAAAAGGGACACATCGGTAAGGATTGTCCCAAGGGTAACACTCCTAAAATCTCTTTTGTCAGTAATCATTATATGCTTAGGAGAGACAAAAATGGTAATTTGTTTGCTCAAAATGTTGCCACAAATAAAACATATGTCAAAGCCATTTGGGTGGCAAAACACATAATTAGTGACAATTCTATTGGGGAGAGGAATGCCTTGAGTAAGAAAAATTAGGAAGTTACCCAAGGATGTGGTAGGATAAGCCCCGATCGAGGTGAACTTTGTCAAGAATGATGTGCTTTGCTTCTTTGCAACTCATTCCGAACCAATGGCTAACTCTTCCCTTGTTAAGTGCCAAAATATAAAATCTAATGGTAGTAAGTCTTGTTGTTCTCATGCTAAGTACAAGTCTTCTACTAGGGCATCTAAATATGTTGTAGCTAACATCCATGGACCCAACAAGTATTGGGTAACAAATCTTTCTTTAAGTGTTTAATTGGACTCGAGGAGGAATTGGAGGCTTGGCATATGTGTTAAAGAGGAGGATTACATTTCCATCTATTTAATGCCAAGCAAGCTGATATTCAAGTCACCATTATGAACCAACGCTACTTCGGTAACAAATTAATTTCAAGCATTTTGCCTTGTGTAGGTAATTGCATTGCGTTGAATGAGTATTGTGGCACATTTAGAGTGAGTGCCAATTTGTATCTATGTGTATCACATTTCTTACGTGTGCCATATCTTTTAAAGTGCTAGTGTTTATTTTCAAAATAGGCCATTTTAGCTAAATGTGAATATCAAGTGAAACATTAAAAAATTGTTTGAAAATATTTTTAAATAGTTTTCATATGTTTTCAAAGGGTTTTGGCTAAAGAAAAATCTATATTCATCAAAAATAGGTTCAGAAAAAAAAAATTATAGTTACTAGGATCTTGTGTTTGCCCATTTTTGGTATTTTCTATAGAATTAATTCCAAACCGATTTTGAGAAAATTCTCAATACACAAAACCTAGAGTTGGTCATTATAAACATTTTTCGTATTCAAAGGATTTTCAAATGACCAATATAACCCAAGCTACGAGGTTTTAAATTTGCAAAAAAATGCTTTGACCAAAATATCAATTTCTAGCAATTAATTGAGTTTTGTCATTTGGGGCAAACTTCTTGATTCAAATTGGCTTAAAAGGGTATTAGATAATCATATAGACTATCTCGAAACTAAAATACCCTTCTCATGCTCATTTGGCAAAATTGGAGATATTTTTGAAAAATGGATTTATTTTTTAATCAAAAGGCTTATTTTGATGTAGTTTACTTTTGAAGCTTTTAAATGATCTCTCTTAGTTGAAAATTCTCCAAACAACCTTTTTATTGGATTTCTTGAAAATATTTAGAATCATTGGCAACTCATTAAGATATCCTTTCATTACATTTGCTAAATACCACTATGATCTTTCTTGCTCTATTTTTCAAGTGGTATTCCTTTTCAAAGTGATATCTATCGAACTACCTATTCTTCAATTGCTAATGCCATTTGGTTCCTACAACTGCTATCTCCAAGATAATTTATATGTTGATCTCAATCTCGACATTTAGTCACTCAAATCTAATTCTTTCTTACCGACCTAAGACCATGTTTATACTTACCTCTCTCTTGCTTTAAGTGACATCTTCTCTCTACTCGTTATCTCAATTTAGTTGGAGAGGAATATTAGTCATAAAACAAACTCTCAAGCAAGAAACATCAAGATTAAGGGTATTAGGGAGATAATTTGAGAAGTGACTTTTAGAGAACCCTTTGTGTAAGGGGGAGCTCATAATTTGAAATAATTATACTCTATATGTAAAAAGCATTTATTTTGAAGTTGAGAAATTCTCTATCCTCTTTATGGCCTTGTTTTCATAACTTCAATTCTATGTCGTAAAGGATGGCCAATTTGGTTTATCTTGCTTTTGTGACTTTAAGCCCACTCTTTAACTTTTCAAGATATCTTCTCATTTCATTCTATTGTGACCTTGAATTGAATTATTATCTCAATTAAACCACAACATAACTCTTAAACATTTTATGTGGCCATTTTGCTTCTTTTGGCTCCTAAATTGGCATTTCTTGCATAAGTTAATTTTTTTTCACTTTTGAGCGGAATTACTTATGAAAATTGACTTGAAAGCATATATCTAAATCATATGAAGCCATTAAAAGTGCAAGTTGCCTTATTTAGCTTTTTTCAATTGCATGTTCAGAATTTGGTGAAAACTATGTGTTGTTCTTTGTCTCTATTGCATCTTTCATCATTATTCTCAAAAGAAAATAGACTTATAAAAGATTCCTTTTGGAAAACCTTCTCTTACATATCTAGTTCGAATCTCGAAATTCTCAAATTCATTGGAACTAATTTGCAGAAGTGTTGACTTTATTTTGACTTGTGTGCTTAAATCAATCCTGCAATGTTTATTTTGTTATATTTCTTAATTGGAGTGATATTTTCCAGAAATTCCTTCTGTAAAAGTTTCTTGGGAGTCCATAGATCATCTCTACAAAATTTCACGGTCAATAAACTTTATTTGATTAAGTTTTAGTTATTTCTCAATTTGGTAAACTTACTGAATTTTTCAGTTTTGGACTAATTTTGGACTAATTTTTTAATATTATATCTCCAAATGGGTTCATAATCTGAAAGTTATTATTGTGAGTTTTTAACCATAGTTGATATTCTTCAAAACAATTTCTCAGAATTTTTGAACCATGGTGTACCATCTGTACAACCCTGTTTTTAAATTTAAGTTGAATGTCGAAACATAAATTTCTCAGCTTGTTGCAACATTGACATTGCTTCATATCTTTGAGTTGCTGACTTGGCATATAAAGATACAACTTCATGATACATTTCATATATATTGGGAGTACCTTTTCATACTCAGTGTCATATGAAGCGATGACTCTTTTTCCTGAAACATTTGGTGCAACTTCACTATTTTGAAGTTTTTAGAATTTTCCTTTACTCAAATGAATTTTTTATCATCATAGATCTCGAAGGAAATTTCGTGTTGAAGCTTTCCCATGTTGATGGTTTTTGTTTTTGAGCAATTGTTTTAAGGGTAATAATCTGTTTTGCACTGCTAATTGTAATTTGTTCTCGGAAATCGTTTGCTTGTCTATGCATGTGCAGGTGATCAGAGGAGGATCAGTGTTAACGGTGGGATGAAGGATGTGAACGGAGGTTTCATAGTCCGAGGGATGTAAGGCCATGCGAATTGATTGTGACCAATCCAAGTATATGGTAGATAGGGATCGACAATGGGGCATACACTCTTTTAACACCGTATCTTTAAATTTTGTAGCAACCCCGGCTTCACCGGATCCACTCACAATCAATTGCTAGTCCCAGAGATATTGCTAGCAACTTGTGAGTGATAGTTTGTTGAACATCATCACACTGTCACAAATAACTAAGTGAAATTACATATTATGAAGAAGTAATTGTTACACAACTACTTATTACAATAGTTTAATTAAATATGATATAATATTGTCCATAATATATCAGAGTGCAGAAATTCAAATATGCAGCGAAAAAGTATGATGATGCTCCAATCCGACCCTTGAGCGCCAGCTAATCCTCATCGAAGTCCGGGACAAGATCCTCCTGATCCTGAAGATAGATCGAACCTAATCCTTTTCCTGAATACAAATTTATCTGTGGTTTGTATAATGAGTACACGGCTACCCAGCAAGAATCCTTATTTATGAATGCACGGGTATGACAAGAACAGGATGGTTAATTTGCATAAACATCTATTCTAGTCAATACTAATTAAAGTGTTGTGAAAACATTTGTTGAACAATTATTCAGGATGAATGGATTCCCAATATAACAAACAGAGCTCGGCTTCGAAAGCCCCTCTGCAAAACTGCACAAGCCTCGAATACTCAAAACCAAAACCATCCCATCAGTTTATTAGATACACATGAGACTACCATGTACGGCCTTCCTCCCCTCCCATAACCGTGGGAACGGCTATCATGATAATTTTAACCCTGCAGAGTGTAGCACACTTTACCCATAAGCCTGGTGGTACTTTTATGTTTTAGCTCTTCCTTTGGAGCCCAGACCAAGTAACAATACAAGGCGATTCATTAGTTCCTTCTGTTAACACCGATACCCCCTCTAAGGTTTCGACACTACGGGTCCCCCTCTTGAGCCAACGGACCGCAGCCCGATCTTTGCAAAGTAAAGTATGTTAACAGTTTTCCCTAACTATTAAGCCAGGACTAGCACATGCTGCGCAACATGTTGACGCTAGCACTTATGGTTGCGCTTGTATGGTTTGGTTGGATGAGCACACGTCAAGAGTCCTTAGACCAAGGTGACTACCTCCACAACAATCCTCAATCCACAAAACCACCCGACTTGCCACCTTAGCCAACACACGCCACGTAGGTTTTAATTGATTAGGTTATTAAGCAACTCAGCACCTCCAAATATACCAAGTCACAAGATTAATAAATGATGAATAACCTAACAACTAATAACCCACGAGCACTAGCATCTATGCACAAGGATAGGCTAGGAATAACAAATAAGGCAACAATAAATGGATAAATTCACAGGGTCAATGACGCAATGTGAATATAATAGGTTTCTACCCTTCCCATCGTTTTATGCATGAGAAAAATAAATAAAAACAATAAACGGGTGAGTTTTGCAAACTAGGGAGCAAGATGCAACTATCTTGCCTTGGTAGTACTCCGGGTCTTGGGAACCTCCTTCGAACGGAATCCTCCCGAACAACGCGGACACAGACATCTACATGTATATGCATATATGCAAGAAACAGAAAAACAATCAACAGAACATATAGCTCAATAAAATATATAAAATTCTAGGCTATTTATAGAAAATAATGGCACTGGAATCACCTAATTTGGATTTCAGATGCTCCCGAAACAATTCCTGAAAGATTTGAGAAAAACAGAAATTGCATAAAAGAATAAACCTCATCCTATGAGGCTAATATGTTTATTGTCAATATTGGTTTAGCCTCATCCTATTTAGAGAAAAATCATATATGTAAAGTGGACAAGCTATTCATTCTAAAATGTATGTCTTATGTTAATTAAAGTATGCAACTATTTTGTGTAAGCACATATTGTTGGTTTATTACTTATTAGATTTACACTCTTTATATAATGACATACTTATTTGAGCACAAATATATCACAAACATGTTGCTTGCTATTAGTGATCATCTTATGGGTGCACTAGATCAATTTCACGTGTTTAAATGACTTTTTGCATGTAAGCTTTTAATGAATATACTCACATGCACATAATTTAGGTAGGTTTAATCTACATTGGTTTACAACTTCATTATTGCTTCAAATATGAATTTGGACATGTGCAAATCATGAATATATTCTTATGTGCATCATTAAATGAAGTTGTGATTATTAAATCATCTCTCCAGTGCATATAGATAAAACACATATTTATCATGATGCACTTAGTAGAGACCTTTCTTATGCCAAGTGTTTATATTTATATTGTGCTTCTTTATTTGAAACACTTGGAAACTTAATCACTCATGAATATCAAACTTATCCATGTTTATAGAGCTTTTGGACTATTGTATTTAACAAGTAATTTGGAAAGAATTAGGTCCTATAAGTTTGTACGATGACTAATGTATGTTAAAGGATGACGGTTAAGTCGAGGTCAACAAGACGACGGTGTCATCAAAAGTTGAGTACTAAGTCAAGATATATTTGGCGGGATGATCATTGAGGAGGAGGATCGAGTCAAAATCGAATGGGATGAAAGTCTCATGAGGTGAATCAAGTTAAAATTGACAATACAAAGGTGTTATCAATAAGTTGGTGAAGGTCATCATGCACAACTTATCAAGGGTGATTAAAACTAACAACGTCGTTAAACCTCAAAATAAATAAAGAAGACGGCAAGTGACTTCTCCTAAAACTTGTATGGTTTTATTTATAAGTTGAGTCTAAGGATTGTCGTACTATTAATAGGGATGAAACGTCGAATGACAGGTGTGTCTTAGTGCTCAAGTGATCAATCTTTGATAGAGATCGAGGGAGAGAAGTGTTGGCGGTGTCGGAAGATGAGAGCTTTAGGTCTTTTGTGTATGCCTTTGTGGTTTCAGATCCTATCTTTGTGATTTAAGTAGTGAGACCTTGTGAGTTGTGTAGCACATGTTCTTAGCTTTCCGTAGAGCCCAAGATCACCGAAATCTGAGTTCGGAGTAAAAAGTTACATCCACTTCCGTTAGGGGTTATGTACTGTGTATCGGACTGTCCGATATATCTGACTATCCGATGCTTGGTCCGATCCATCCCTCTCTGTCTCATAGATATGAATTTCACCTTTTGGTGTTGTATCTGGTTTGAGCATCTCTATAATCATTCTAGAACCTCAAAAATAGCCATTGCTTTGAGTTTCTCTCACTTTTATAGCGGACTATCCGATATCTGCCTGAGTCCAACGACTAGTTGCTAGGTGAGGCTATTTATTGCCTCCCTCTTCCCCATGTTTAGGGGTTGCCTTTCACACTATTTTGACCAGAACTTTCAAGCAATCTAGGGCTTCTTGCCTTCTCCACTATAGATCTAAGTGGTTCTCTATGTGAGACGAGTTGGGAGAGGGTGTGAGTGCTAAATGAGAAGAAGTCGATATTTGAGCATATGAGTTCATCTTCGAGTTCATTCTTTATGAGCATTTATTACTCTTAAAGGTTGAGGACTCCTAGATGGCTAGGATTCGACCACGAGCCATCGGTACTTTGTGTGGTGAGCAGTGTGAATTTATGAATGTCGATTCTGCCTTCGGAAGGGAACGAATCAAGGAGTAAAACCGGGGGGTCTTGGTGCGACCTCGATGAGGGAAAGGGTTGAAAGAGACTCGGGCTCAAATGTAACCGAGCCTATCCCAACGGAGATGTAGGATCCCCTCAAGGATCCGAATTTTGGGAACAAATCTTCTAGTCTATACTTCAAAAGGGGGAGGATGTGAATTCTAATCAATTTGGATCTAACATTTTGATTACAAATGATATGCTTGTTGCTTTGCCATCCTTTAGAGCTAACATTTTGCACACGAATGAGGATGAGTCGAGTACAACTCACAATCTAGAAGGGGAGGATGATGTGACCATGTCCATCACAGATATGACCAACACTACGTTAATGTGGTGGTCATCAAGATTTTCAACGAATACTTCGCCAAGATAGAAGTCGACGAGTTTTCGATCAACTATTTCATCTTCGACCTCTTCATCTACAATAAGTTGGCGAAACTTAGGGAATCGTCGAAACATGATTGCGATCAGAATCTACCTTGTGCTGTGACGCTCCACTTTGGGCCCATGGCCCATGTAATCCTATGGTTGCGCCCCAAACCCTAGCCGTCGCTATAAATTCAGTCGCCGTCGCTAGTTTAGACTTGGATTTTGATTACATTGTTCTGCCGTGGCAGCTTCAGCGTTTACCAGTTTGTGTAACCCCAACTCGAGTGCTTAATCGGTAATCTGTAATTTGAGATTGCATCTACCGTGTACTTGTGTTCTCGATTCACTTGTAGAAATTAGTGGCGGAGCCATGATTTTAGAGGAGCCTAGGCATAGCTACAGCCTACATTGCATGAAAGAACAAATACCAAACAATTACATACGATCACAAAATTTGATAACAATTGCACATGCTCACAAAATTTGATAACAGTTATTCAAAATTCCTAGTATAATGGTGTAAGTCTCTAACTTTTCTCACGGTGCAACGTCTATCGTCTCACACTGTCGTGTTTTTTTTATGTTCTTTCGGCACTTCACTGTAAATTAGTAATTGAGGGTTGCCGAGCCACCACTGCTGGTGCTCCGTTGGCAACTTGGCGTCGGTGTTCCAGCGTCGCTGGCGATTAAGGGGTGCATTCATAACCCGCAGCGGCGCAACAGAAAACTAGCGCGATTAGGGCGAGGCCATCGGCGCGATTTGGTATTTAAGTTGTACCTGGTCACCTGGATTGGCGTGATTAGGTTGTACCTAACCTGGTCACTAGGTAATCATGGTTTCGTTTTTACTGGAAACCACGAAACGCAATTTCTCAACGATTAGGTTGTACCTGGTGAAAGATTAGCACTTTGAGAAAGGCCTAGGCGCACTACCAGGAGGGAACCCGGGCAGTTGCCCACCCTGCTCGGGCCTTAAATCCGCCCCTGACAGGAATTAAGCTTCGTGGTGAGGTCAATCGTGTCTTGGAGTGGTTGATAACGAACAGAGACGGTGGTGTAGCGATTGCAGGCTTAGAACGGTTTTGATCAAAGTCGGATCGTCAACGTCGAGTTCTCCACCAATCGAGTTTATCCTACATGTCGGAAGATTGAGACCTCGTTCCCCATCAAATGGTATCAGAGCTCCGGTTGCCCGTCAGGTATATCGTATCCCATTTGTTCATCATTCATCTTCCACCTAAAGTCTAAAAAATTGCCCCATAAAAAGATTTGAGTTTTCCGTCATATTCATCGTCCAAGCCACTTTGTGAACTTCATGATTTTATTTTTAGATTCGCGTTGTTTAATTTATATCCAACGACATCGTATTGTTGCTGATTTAGATTAAGTTCTTGGTCTAGTTTGAGTCTTTTATTTTGACGTTGAGTCTAACGCAATCACGTCGTCGTCCACTACGTCCAAATCGGGTACCAATTTGTCCAGTTTGGTATTTTGCCATTATCTCCTTTGTCCGAACTCCAAATTGGACAAACTTGGAGCCTAACGTGTAGATCAGAAAAAGATCTACAACTTTATCCATTGCATCGAGTTCCATAACCGCCATCATCGGATCTAAAATTGCGTTGGAAGTGATTCTGTTTGTGTCACGGACTGTTTTGAGCAGTCTGTATTGCGGGGCTCATATCATCTACTTGGATTATCCAAATCGGGTCTTCCATATATCCAAATTGATCATCAAGAAAACATATACAACTTTGTTGTTGTGAGGTTTTGCGGTTGAGGCTTCCGAAAACATGAAAACATCAAGATAAGTTTCTACTGTTTTGTTTGTTGCGCAGTGGGGAGTAGTGAGTGCATATGCATAATTTTTATAATATTGTGTTGTAATTCATCCTGTGTGGCACTCTTTATATTGGAAAAAATGAAAAAAGGCAAAAGCATAAAAAGAAACCGCACAGAGATAAAAAAAAGAAGAGAGAAAAAAAGCAAGGAAAAAAAAGAAAGAAAGAAATCACAGGTGTTTGCATCCTTTTGTATACAAAGTGTTACGTCATTCATTTTTGCTTGCTGGAACTAATTTTATAAACAAGTTTAGGCCAGAAACATTGACAAGTACTTTGGATATCTATTTAGCTTTGCTAATTTGATTTTGATAATTGCATATTCCTTCCTCTTATATGTTGCCTATCCAAGCTGCACACACTTCTAATCAGTTCAGATTCAATCTTGCAATCGCTTCGCTCACACACAATTGTTATTATGAACTAGCCACCGGTTGTAACTTCTGCAGCGTTAGTAAGAACACTTGTAAAAGCATGGTAAGATGCTTGATAATGTGTGATTCCACCTTCTACCACCTAGTAGTTGATAGGGATAATAATTTTGTGTTATCTTTTCTTATCTATCGACAATGACAGTTTCATGGATGATTGGGGAAATGTACAACTATATCAACGTTGGAATCACGATGAAAAGGTAATGAAGGTGACGATGTCAATTGTAAAATATCTTTACCTTCTTTTGATGGTGCATATGATGGCGGGATTTATTTTGATTGGGAAATGATAGTTGAATAAAAATTTGATTCTCACCGTGTTCATGAAATTAATAAGATCAGATATGCTACTAGTAAGTTCAAAGATCGTGCTATTTTATGGTAGATCGATCTAGTCACTATGAGCATATAACTTGATAATTGAGATATGTTGAAGAGAGTTATGTGTCACAAATTTGTTCCCCTTTCTTATAAACGTGTGGCATGGCAAAAAAATTAAATAATTTAGAAAAGATAAAAAATCTGTGGAGTAGTACTATCAAAAGCTACATATATGCATGTCTCATTGTGGTTTAAAGAAAATTGATAAAGACATGGAGTATAGATTCTTATGTGTACTTAATGAGAAAATATATAATGTTGTTGTTGAAAAAGAATATGTTTCTTTGTTACAAACCTTTGCTCTTTCTTGTGTATTTGAAATTAAAATAAAACATAGGAAAGTCATACCAAAAATCAACACATCTATTTGCAAGAATGGTTTATACCCTTGCACGACTAACATTTTGCAGGCAAGTGCAAATGGTAAAATTGAGAATGAGAAGAAAGAAGAGGCGCTTGTTGTTGTACCTCTACTTCTAACACATACAATTGAAGATGTAACTAAATAGGTGAGAAGGAAAACAAATGTAATGAAAAAGGTATCACACTCATTCAAGATAAGAATGATATTAATGTGCTGAAACTTTTCACAATATAACAACAAATTGTAAAACCAATTACTGATTTACCTTTGTCACAAGATGATTCGCTCGATGTTTCTTGTGATAAACCAGAGTTGTGTGATAATGATTCATTTATATCTATATAGCACAACTAGTGAATGAACATGTTACTTTTGCTTCAAAAGCAAAACTTGTGCTGAAAATAAACGTGTTATTCACCTTTCTAATGAAAATGATGAGCTAAAATTGTTCTCTTCTTTGAATATTTTGAGTTACATTGAGTTTGATATTTTTTGTGACCTAAATAATTTAAAGCAGAGACTTATTAATTTTCCCTGTTTATCTAGAAGCACTTTTCATGTTGCGGGTAAATATAGTGACGAATGAAACTACATGGTGAATCGAGTGTATTATTTCAAATATGAATTTCTCTTATGATGTACAAGCATATGATCAAATAGAGAGTAACATTATCAATAATCAGGAGACATCAAGTGACTCTAGCTTTGTTTCAAAAATATATGAAAAATTTCAAAAAGGGAAGGATGTAAATTTGGTAGGCAGCGCCTGTAAGTATAGGTTGCGCTCCCGCGGATCCCAGTCGCAGAGGGGGCGGATGCCCGTCGGCAAGGCGAGGTTGCCGGCCGGCGTGGTCAGAAGCCCCGCCAGCCACTGCTGGAGCACATCCTCCGGTACGTTCCCATCAGCTAGGCACACCAAAGAAGAAGCAACGAGTTCCCATCAGATATTTTTTGTGACCTAAATAATTTAAAGCAGAGACAACATGGTAAATAATTTAATTTTTCCTGTTTATCTAGAAGCACTTTTTATGTTGCGGGTAAATATAATGACGAATGAAACTACATGGTGAATCGAGTGTATTATTTCAAATATGAATTTCTCTTATGATGTACAACCATATGATCAAATAAAGGGTAACATTATCAATAATCAGGAGACATCAAGTGACTCTAGCTTTGTTTCAAAAATATATGAAAAATTTCAAAAAGGGAAGGATGTAAATTCTAATCAATTTGGTTCTAACATTTTGATTACAAATGATATACTTGTTGCTTTGCCTTTCTTTGGAGCTAACATTTTACAAACGAATGAGGATGAGTCGAGTACAAGTCACAATCTAGAAGGGGAGGATGATGTGTCCATGTCCATCATAGGTATGACCAAGACTTCGTTAACGTGGTGGTCATCAAGATTTTCAACGAATACTTTGCCAGCATGAACGTCGACGAGCTTTCGATCAACTACTTCATCTCCGACCTCTTCATCTACAATAAGTTGTCGAAACTTAAAGGCATCGTCTATATCATGTACATCCGATATGGTAGCATCATCAACTACGTGGCATCGTTGACCCCCACCATTGCCAGGTCGATCACGCTGCCTGCTTCGTTGACCTTCGGTTAAGGCGTTGTCGCCGCCAGCAATTCGGCCTCCACCGTGGCCAGCTACACAAGCTCAAAACGTATTCAAGAAAGGCACATCTCCATCACTTCGTCGCCCTCTGGTCCCACAAGTCACGTCGTTGCAAGGCCAGCCAAAGAAAGAGTCCAGTTTGTACACTAGTCCAGTTTAGCTATCTTTGCACAGTCAAATAAAAACGGATGCCCCGGCCTCATGCAAACTTTTTTTTGGACGTTCTTGGTATGCATGGATAAGCTCTCGACGAGATATTTTCAACGGATCTGGTCCCACACCCAATTCATTACGGATCAACGGGAATCGTCGAAACAAAATTGCGACCAGAATCTGTTGGGCGTTGTGACGCTCCACTTTGCGCCCATGGCCCATGTGCTCATAGGGCGGCGCCCCAAACCCTAGCCGTCACAATAAATTCACTAGTCGTCGCTAGTTTAGACTTGGGTTTTGTTTAGATTATTCTGTCGTTGCAGCTTCACCGTTTACCGGTTTGCGGAATCACAACTCACGTGCTTAATCGGTAATCTATAATTTGAGATTGTATCTACCGTGTTCTTGCTTGTGTTCTCGATTCGCTTGCAGGAATTAACCTTCGTGGTGAGGTCAATTGCATTTTGGCGCGGTTGATAACAAACGGAGACGGTGGTGTAGCGTTTATAGGCTTAGATCGATTTTGATCAAATTCGGATCGTTAGCCACGAGTTTTCCACCAATCGAGTTTATCATACATGTCGGAAGATCGGGACCCCGTTCCCCATCAATACTGTAGGATCAAACCCGCAGTAGGTAGAATTTTCAAAGAATTCCTCGCACATGTGGCTATGGATGGCCATGGCCAGGAATGATATGGGGTGGAGGTTCACCGCCTCTTCGTCTTGCTGTGCCAACCCGTGGACGGATGTTTGTTCGAAGCTAACAATCTCATTCTCCCACGAGGCTGCTAGTGCGTCTTCATCCCGAGCAGCCATGAGCTACCTGGATCGATATCCCTATGCACCTCCATCTTCGCCAACCTCTCGGATGTTAGCTCGGTCCTCTTGGTATGGCCGGATCTAGAAGTTTTGGTTGCGTCAGGAAGTAGGGAGTATTGGAAAGAAGGGAATGGAAAAGGCTCTGACAGGAAAGCCAAAAAAGGCAAAACCGTTTTCTCTTGTCTTCGTACATATCGGTCGAAAAACACTTAGGGTCTATTTGGAGTGAGTATTAAGATTGCCACCCTTTGCTACAACTAACTTACCAAATATGCCTAATCTTAATTTATCAATTTGTTAGCCACACTTTGGCAAGAAAAGATAATCTTACCACACATTTTATAACCAATGATATGTAGGACCTACTTGGTCGAAGAAGAATCTTACAACATTTTTTGTTATGAACCAAACAACTACCTATCATAAGCTTTAGCGATGTATGGTGTTACAAAAACTGCCCTTTTTGGTCTCACAAAGGTATTTGTTTTTCCTATCAATTTTTGTTGTTACCTGTGTGTTGATTGAAATCAAAACCGTCTTATTCTTATATATCCAAAATGGTGAAAGTGTTTTGCTTTGTTTATTAGTTAGTGTTTGCCATTAAGTCCATATTACATCCGATCTGTGAATACGAGAGATCACATCTGAGGTGTAGTCTGTCCTACACCTGAATATAAAAGCTGTTTTTTTAAACAATCTAGATTACTTAACACCCACCGGGGGTGTTGCCTTGCTGTTTTGATGACTTGCCTGATTCAAGCTGGTTTTGTAAACAGTGCATACACACGTGGCATAATATGTCAATGCATTATTTAAATATAAAGAGATTCAAAACAAATGGCAAACTGCAAGCAAATTCTCAATATTCCATTACATTTTGACGCATAATGATCAAATGAATTTTTTATTTTTTTATTTTGGAAATTTTCAAACTTTAAATATCTAAAATTATTATGTTTTATTTTGAAGTAATTTAAACGTATAAACGACTATTTTAAATTGTGGAAAAGTTAGGGAAAAATTATTCATTTTGCTATATAGATTTTTTGGAATTTTTTAGTGTTTTGTTGTTGTTGGTTTGAGTGTCTATGTACTATAGTTAAATAAAAATGAAAATCTTGTCACATAGACACGCTACATGTATAATTATAAAACTGGCTTGAATCATAATTAAGGCTATGTCAGTCAAAATAGTTGGCAAAACAACTGGTGGGTGTTAGGCTGTTAGCTGTTAAATGATCAGTCGCTAAACTTCTTTTTAACTAAGAATGAAGGACATACCTTTATGATAGTTGAGAGGTGTGAAATGGAATTATCCTTTAAATGTTTTAGACTTTATATAAAAACCTATCAGTTCAAAGGTGTTAAGTTGATCAATAAATGCCTCAAGTAGGATGTCATCGGCAAGCCTTGGGCCATCCGCCGTTGATAAACAGTAAACCTAAATCATGTGAACATGGTCTTATTGTTGCAGCATGGTAATGTTTGTGTAGCTCTATTCTTGTCGGACTTTAGCTTTCGTCAACTTTCTCAAGGAAAGAGGTAAACCAAGATACTTGCAGGGAAATTCTTGTAACTCACAGGGAATACGATCCTGGATAACTGCAATCTTAGACTCCGTGCATTGGATAGGGAAAACACTACTCTTTTGAATCTTGGTTTTGAGACCCAAGGCTTAACCAAAGAGGTAAAGGATATCCAGCACCAAATCGATATAAGTAGCAACCGGGCGGAGGAAGATCAGTTGCTCTAGAGGAGAGGGGCAGCAGCAAGCCTTCCTCTGATGCACAAGAAACCAAACGATCAAGGTTCATAAGGCGGAAAGGCGAGGTGCGGCGTTGGACCACCTTCCTGCCGCCTAGGCGCTTAAGGCGGGCGGCGAGGCGACGCCATACACACATCCTAATCCCGAAATTGAGTAGGACATACATACTTGTTACTCTCAATTCTTGAAGGGTACAACACATTCTCCCGTTTCCACATTCGATGGCGGAGGGAGCAGAGGTGGGCGGTGCCACTATGTGGGGGGTGGGCTGGAGCAGAGCTCGGCCGCGGAGGCACCAGAGGTGGCTGGTTGATTGATGGAGAAGTGGTGGGCGGCATTGCGGTGGAGGGAACGACGGAGCAGAGGAGGGCGCGTGGGCTCAGAACACCTCCGATGCATTTTCTCTCTTCTCTCTCCTCTCTCTTCTCTCTATATGCGTGGGCGATAGGCAAAATACGGCTTCTTCCCGCCGTCCCCAATTTCCTTTCCGTCCTCCCCAATTCCTTTCTCGCCACCGCGTACGGTGGCCGCCTCAATCTTCTCAGCGCTAAAACGATGCCATACGACTCATAGGAGACACCTTACTCTGTAAGGCGGACACCACATGGTATGAGGCCGTGGCGGCATGGACGCCTAGTCCGGTGAACCGCTTTACTGCCTAGGCAACGCCTTAAGAACCTTGCAAACGATTAAGGATGTCCATGACCAAATTGAAGAGCATACAGGATAAGGGAAAATCTTGGTGACAAGCTTAGCAAAACTGTGCACAAGACTTACAGGCCGAAAATCCTTGAAATGCTTGACTTCATTTTTTTTTGGAAGGAGAGTAATAAATGCATTATTCAACAGCTCAAAATATCAAAATCTTCTGCACCAAACAGCAGATACGAAAACCATAATATCACTCTTGATGATTGACCAATGTGACTTATAGAATCGTTCCGTGAAACCATCCGAACCAAGCGCTTTAACGGATGGCGGCTCTTTAATTGTATTCCAAACCTCCTCTTCAGAAAAAGGAGCATCAAGATCAAATAGCTCGTGGGTAGTAATACCCAACATGTCGAGGTTGATGATGTGATCTCTATTTGTGCTGGAACCAAGCAGATCACTATAGAAGTCATAAGTCATCTTGTTCATATTTTGCTCTATTTACGGGGAGCTATCTCCTGTCGTCTTCTCTTTTCTAGATCAACTCTTTTCAACTTCATGCTTACTCTAATGCTACCTGGGTTGGCGATCTTTTGATCGACGGTCTCTTTTTTGGCCTATTATGTTTTATTTGATGATTCTCTCATTGCTTGGAAGACTAAATAGAGGGCAGTTTCTCATTTGAGTGCAGAGGCTGACTTGCGTGCTATGGCTCATTTGACGGTAGGGTTACTTGGCTCTGTTGGTTACTCGAGTATTTTGATGTTTATTTTAATACGCAGACTTCTCTTTTCTCTGGCGGCACATGAGCATGGCTATATGTGATAACGACGCTTTAATGTTAAAACACTCAGGAATTTCAATACAATTGGTCGTTTTTTTGACATCTCGTATCTAGCTCCGCGGCGAATCCTAGTGTGCCTAGCTCCTGGCTTGTATCTAGTCCAACATGACGGGCACAATGCACTTGGCTTTGGCGCTGCGAACCCTAACTCGTCGTGTTGTAGGTGTGGTCGCGGTCGTCCGCTGCCGCTGGGTTTTCTTCCCCCGTCGCTGCTAAGTTATCCTTACATTTCTTCTCCCTGTAGCCACCTCCGCCATTGATTTCTACTTGCCCTTTGTTAGGAATAGCACTTGTGTATTGATATGAGGCCAGAGGTTGGTATATATACAGAGCACAAGGAAATCCTAACACAACAGGTAGATTGGCGTAGGCCCATATATATAACACAGCCCATACACATTACATATCTAACAACCCCACTCAAACTCATGGTGGATCTACAACAATTAGTTTGGAGAGACAAATAATGGTGTTAAGTTTGTGCCTTTGTGAAGAAATCAACTAACTGATCTGCGGAAGGCATGTACTGAAGAGCCACAACCTGCTCCTGATCCTACAATTTCATATAAGAAGCATCAACACCAATATGCTTGGTGAGCTCATGCTTCACTGGATCCCTGACAATACCAATAGCTTCTGTACCTGTCAGATAGAAAAGGGATCGGCGTAGAAATAGAAACACCAAAGTCCTCAAGTAACCAATGCTGCTAGGTAACCTCTGTCGTCAAAAGAGCCATAGCACGCAACTCAGCCTCTGCACTGGAACGAGAAATTGCCTTCTGCTTTTAAGTCTTCCAAACAATGAGAGAATCAATAAGAAAAAACATAATGGGCAAAAAGAGAGCGGTGATCAGAAGGATCTCCAGCCTAGGTAGCATTAGAATAATCATGAAGGTATAAAGAGTTGGAGCGAGGAAAGAAAAGACGACGGGATATGGTGCCACGCAAGTATGAACATCATAAGAGATATCGGGGTGGGGGATATCAAGTTGGACAAGACTACCAACGAGGTGACGATATCGAGTTGGATCCGAGAGGTTCCCCATCGATGGGTCGAAGCTGAAGATTGAGCTCCATAGGAGTCTTAGTCATGCGATCATCAGTAAGAGAAGCCCGAACAAGAAGGTCC
Organism: Raddia distichophylla; assembly: GCA_005191435.1. Lineage (NCBI taxonomy): Eukaryota > Viridiplantae > Streptophyta > Magnoliopsida > Poales > Poaceae > Raddia > Raddia distichophylla. The sequence continues at coordinate 63,406 of SPJY01014816.1, forward strand.
CTAATATACTTCTCTTGATAAAAAAAGATACCCTGCAACGTAGAGGTAACCTCAATCCCAAGGAAATAACGAATGGGGCAGACATGTGAAACTGCTCATTGTGACGAGCCTTAACAAAATAAATAAATTGAGAGTCATCACCAATAATGATCATGTCATCGACATCGTGATCGCTAATAGAAAGGCCAGCAGCAATAACTACTTTAGAGAAGCGCTGAAACCAAGCCCGAGGAGCTTGTTTAAGCCCATTTAAAGAACGACGAAGGCGAATAACCTTGTCATTAGAAACAAAATACCTAGGTGGAGGCCGCATGAAAAGCTCTTCATGCAATTCTCCATTAAGAAAGGCATATTGAACATCAAGATGGTAGATAGGCCACGTGCGAAGAGAGGCCACAGCAAAAAGTGTCTTATAGTGGTCATGTGAGCCACAAGACGAGCTTTATAACGCTGAAGAGAACCATCATAGTGAGTCTTAATTTTGTAAACCCACATGCATGTGTTGGGACAAACATGGGACTGAACAGAGACAATTTCTTAAGTACCATTACGCTCAAGCGCAGAAGTCTTCTCGGCCATTGTATGCTACAACTCGGGATGAATAACAGCATCACGATAAGAAACCGGCTCTATTTAGGCAGCACCAGCAAAACCAAAACGCTCAGTAACGCTCAGTAGATCGAATAGAGTGACGATCACGAAAAGCATATGGCTGTGATGTAGAAACTGACTTCTAAGAAGAGTCAACACTAGAGACCTCAACCGGATACTGACGGCGAGTGTAAAAGAAACAATGAGGAGGAACAAAATCAATTGAAACCGGTGGGGAATAGATACCCGTCATCGTAGGAGGAACACTAGACTCGGGAGGAAGAGAATCAGTGAGCTCAAGAGGCTATGAAGACATGGCGGACACGGGGGGTGGTGCAGACACAAGCATGGTGGAATGGGAAGAGTAGAAATAGGAGTACTTGGAAAAGTTAAGAAAGAGGGAGTCGATAGTAAAGTAGAGGATGGAAAAGGACGCGGATAGAAAAAACGAGACTCGTCAAAAGTAACATGCGGGAAATCTGCATCCGATGACCAGTATCAAGTCCGGGGGTCATGATCTGCTTTAGTATCAAGTGCAACATCTAGAGTCCAACTGATGCCATATTGCGGAAAGCTGAGCATAATACTCATCCAGTGTAGAATCACCTTGCTGTAGAGACTTCTCAAGGCGAAGAGCAGCAAGATACCGAGTCACCTGAGGGCTCGTATCAATCCTAAAAATGTGACCACATCAGCTGAGTAGAAGTCAGGGAGACCACTTCTCCAGTAAGATGCACCTCCATGCTAGCAATCAAAATAGCATAGGCACCAGTATCCTCATCACACTAGAATTTATAAGCGGTGTGTACTGAGAATTGTAGGACTTCATAGCCTTCTTATCATCATCAGAGGCCTTCTTAGCAGCTGCAACATCAGCCTCAGAGAGCTTCCCAGTATCGTCAGGATGTGACGAGAACAACTTAGGGGGATCAGGACGCAGCGAGCAAGGTAGCTCGCCGGTAAGAAAATCTCAGAGACAGACCACAAAACAATGAGGAACAGACATGGTGTAACACAACCCGATCGAGCCGGTCACGACCACACACACCGACCGACTGAGGGTCGGAGTTGGTGGCGTCAGGTCGGCACTGTGGAAGCCGCCGGCGGCGCAAAGGAAGCCGGCGGAGGCGCAGATCGACCCTCAGTCAACGGCTCGGTCAACGGCTGCGACAAGCAACAGAAGATCGGAGGCGGCGGCGGAGATCCCGACGGGCATAGAGGCGATGGCGGTTCAATCCGTCCCGGCAATGACGAAGATCTCTGGCGGTGCCACCTCGGCCCTAGCGGCGATGGGAAAGAACAAGGGCTAGATCAAGGGTGGCTGTGGCCAAGACGAGGCCAACAACGAGAACCCAAGGCAGCAAGTCGACGCCCCAAAGACGAGGCGACGACGAACTGCTCAAGACGTAGAGCAACAGGAGCAATGGTGGTGGTGGTGCGTGCAAGTGCAAGTGCAACACGCAGAAGTATCGATGGCAGCTAGGGAGACGAGAGATAACCCTAACCCTGGAAAATGTTCTGATATCATGTTAGGAATAATATTTGTGTATTGATATGAGGCCAGAGGCCGGTATATAAAGAGTACAAGGAAAGCCTGACAGAATAGGTAGATGAGCCTAGGCACATATATACAGCACATAGCCCGTACACATTACATATCTAACACCATTTACCTCTGCATTCCGGCTGTTGGCGTCTGGAGCAGAGGAGAGGTAGAGGCGGTGATTGGAGCAGATCAGAGGAGAGGAGAGAAGGCGGCTGCTGGAGCAAAGGGAGGTGGAGGCAACGGTTGGGAGGATAAAGGTGGTGTGCAGGCATGAGCTATGGTTAAGCAGTGAGGAGTGGCAGGGTGGGGTGCTGGGCTGTGGGCTGGATGGGTATGAGAGTGGATGGGGTCCGGGCTGAATGTGTTTTGACTAAGGCATGGGCTGAGTTTGTTTTTTTTTTACAGCTGGTAAGGGAGGTTGTTTTCACATAAAAGCTCATTTTACAAAGTACATATAACGTCGATATAACGTTCGTTAAAACGCTATCAAGGTACTCTATCGTATCGTTACCTTTTTACGTTTTAATAACCTTGCACGTGAGCTATTGGTATTGCCCGTGATCCGGTTGAATATGAGCTTACCAAGCATATTGGTGTCGATGCTTTCTATGTGAGGTCATAGGTTCAGGCAAATGTTGTGGTTCTTCACCATGCGCCTTTAGATATTCAGCTTGTAGATTTCTTCGCGAAGGCACAGACTCGAGAATGTCATAGTTTTTGTCTCTCCAAACTCATTGTTGTTGATCCACCATGAGTTTGAGGGGGTGTTATATATATATAATATATTTATATATATAGAGTTGTATGGCTGTGTATATGGGCTTTGGCCCATCTCCTTTTTGTATTAGGGTTATCTTGTACTGTGTATATATACTAGCCCTTGGTCCCTAGATGGATACAAGTGGATACATATGCTATTCTTAACAAAAAGCGCACTAGGAATGGATACAAGTGCTATTCCTAACAAAAACCGCACTAGGAAAAATTCCTACCATTCGGAAACATTGGGGGTACGATGATGATGGTTAGACCAAGAAGAGTACCCTATCCTTGGTTACAAAGGATGTTAACTAGATTCACTTGTGATAAAGGCCTTGCCATGATATATGTCACAAGCATGCAGGCTAGATAGAAGTTGTAAATTGTTATTATAATAACTGCTAAATGCTCTCACACAGCACCAGATATTGTATGGGAACTATCCTTGGGAATACCACATTGATCTCATGAAAACGAATCCACAGAACATTATAAAATTTCATGGTAGATGAGGTTGCATTACATGTAAAGAGGATTATTTCTATCAATGGATCATTATTCATTCTCTAATGTTCTGAAGATATCTTTGTTCGCTATGATATGCATTATTTTACACCACATTAACTATTTTGTGCACTGACTGTATTGTGGATGCTCCCTTCTCCAGGCTCTTGCTGCTGAGATGGGGCCAAATACTCGTGTTAACTGTATAGCTCCTGGTTTTGTTCCTACGCGATTTGCTGATTTCCTCACAACTAATGTCGCCATTGTAAGTAAATTGTGAATTTTTCTTTGTGCTCCATTTGTCTATATTTTTACAACTAAATAGTTTTACCAAATAAAACTATCACAGATAAAAGAGCCATCCAAACAGGAGGATAATTCTAAATTTTTCGACGTTTCTATCATTCTATGTAATAAATAAAATTTTATTGATCACTATTGTTGAAGTGGATCTACTGCTTTGCAGTGCAAACTTTGTACTACAACCTTTTTGGCCTTGCACTTTATTGCACAATAGGTACACATGAAACCAAAAGAGCTCCACGATACAGAAGAAATGTGCTTAATTCTCGTTATCAAAGTTTTAATTGGAATTTAAAAATTTTATAGCATATATTACCAAGATGGGATAATATTAATGTTACTAGAAATAAATCCATTCATTTGCAATTTTCATCTGAAACAACTTTCATCACATATGGGATATCAAGAGAGCTGTTTAACCAATGGTACATTTAATACTCAAAATTAACATGTTATAATTCCATAAAACTTGAGTTACAACTGTAGCTTTGCTATATCTGTCATGTTGGTGATGACAGCTCTCCTACATGTTGGGAGTTAGCTACCTTGCAGTAATTTTCACTATTGGGCCTTGCCTAGATTACAATAGATCTCGGTATAGGTTTTGAGTTGCTCAAGAAATGTCATGATGCCAAGATTTCCCACAAAAGACAGGATAGCACTGCTGCTCCTGTAGTCACCCTAGATGGGTAAATTCAAGAAAAGAAACACGATGCCAATTTGGAATCGAAGTGAATGTTGCTTTCTTCTATGATGAAGTAGGAAAGGGTGACAACTAAACAACCAACTAGAAGAGATAACAAATGCGAGCTCTTAAAGATGCCTGTTAATTAATAAAACTAATACATAAGGGGCAATTTGAGCTACGTCGCTGCAATGACATATGTCAACAAAGCCAAGGAAAATTTTCCACTGCTAACAAAAAAAGAAAGAAGACCGTAGTCAACTTTACCCTGAAGTTTCAAAAGTATGATACTTAAATTGTTACATAGAATTTTCTGTTAGGGTCCAAGTCAAGTCAACCCTATATAAGTATGCTCTGATATCATACTGGCCTATCTTTGTGAATACCACATAACAAGAGCTCAGATCACCAAACAAACAAGATAGATTTATCTCAGATACAATTGAGGAGAATTAGAGGTAGGACTGTTGAGGAGCAAGGCATATAGATGGGGAAGATCATGGGAAGAAGCAGCAAGGACTTGGGGAAGAAGAACAATAGAGCAAGGAGCTGAAGCTTGGACTATTCTGTTTGATAACATTCATCATGCCGCTGCTGCTTATATTGTCATGCCTCTCTGACAAATGGGCCTAGGGTCAGAGCTCTTGTTGTTCGACTCGTGCAGGAAGTTAAGCTGTAGCTGCAGCCCAACCTGACGGCTTGTGCACATGGCACAGAAGTCTTGTCTCTTATTTGTGGATTTTTCAATCTTAATTTAACATCTCATCTCTTCAAGCCATGCCTTGCTATGTATGGTTTCCTGCACTTGCATCGTGAAGCTATTAGTTTTTTTTGTTTGTTGTTTGACTTAGAATACTATCTAATTTAGGGCCGTAAAAAAGCTTGAGACTTTCAAGGTACTCAAGCACAACTCGGCTTGATTCGAGCTGATCTCCACACGAGCGGAGCTCGAGCTAGTCTCTAGCTCGTGAGCCCGACCGAGCCAAGCTCGGTACAATTGACTCAATGACACTCTTTAAAATTCGTTTTTCTATCCATGACATCTTGGTCAACTGTCATAGACTTAGATGGTCTCACATGTCATAGACACATATCACAAGGCTTGTGAATTGAGTGTCATGTACCAAATTTTCCTGCCAAGGCTCAAGGATATGGCAAAGTTTGCTTCTTTTCAGGTTGCAGCTTCAGCTTCCCCTTGACTCAAATTCAAACATCAACTTGGCAGCTTATCCCCACCATCTTGTGCAGTAGAACAGCACACTACCATTATGGCTTGACACCAATGCTCTATCAGGCCTAGGCAACTAGGCACAAGTCCCAAGATGGCCTTTGTTAAGAGAGATAATAGAGTTTGTATCTTTTATAGTTGTGTTCTCGTAGGGAAAGAGTTCTTGCCGTCCTCTTTGCCCTACGTATATGGGAAAATACGATGAATGACACCCAATTCGACTGTCTGAATAAATATGACATTAAATTGAATGACCTTAACATGTATAACACCATGCACACGAATTTTTCCCACCAGTGACATTCCGGACATTTTTTTATCATTTTCCCTCCCTTTTCTCTATTTTCCCATTCTTTTTTGCTTTCTCTCCTTATGACACCGTGGACCCACATGTTAGCCTCCAGCACATGAAATTTTAGTCATACAATGAATATTTACTTTTAAGTTCAATATTCAAACTGAATTTTAAATTCAACAATCAAATTAGATTTATAATTCAAACTGGAGTTGACATTTGAAATTTATATCGAACGCAAACAAATAAAATTTTAAATTTTAAATTCAAAATTCAAACCGAATTTTGAAATTCAAATTCAAATTGGATTTACAATTTAGGATTCAATCTAATTTGAAAATTTAAACTGATTTTATATTGGAAATCAACCCAAATTAAAATTAAATGTAAACTATAATTTCAAAAGTAAAGTTAGATTTTAAATTCAAGATTCAAAAATTAAAATTAGATTTAAATTTTGTGGTCCATGATGTTAGGAGGGAGAAAATATAAAAAACAACGGGAAAATAGAGGAAAAAGAAGGGAAATTGATAAAAAAATGTCCAGAATGTCACTGGTGGGAAATATTCACGTGCATGGTGTCATACACGTAAATGCCATCCAATTTAATGTCATATTGATCCGAGCAGCCAAATTTAGTGTCATTCATCATATTTTTCCTACATATTTAGGTCAGTCTACACCTCATATTTATAACATGGTACCACAGCTAAAGTGCTCAAAACTCTAGTTGTCACGCCGTCACTCCCCTGCCGCTGCCCCTGTGCAGCAATCTCCAATCTTGGGGGCGGCCACCTTATCAACCTCTTCTCTTTGCTTTGTCTTGAATCAGCAGCAAGCGGTAAAAGTAAGGCCACATATCTTCTCCACATGCTAAGAGCTTTCTCCGCGCAAGGAACACCCATCTTGGCCTTCTCTTCTACTTTCGTCTTCTTGGAGAAGAAGCAGAACCAGCAACTGATCCTGCTGCGAGTGCCTCTCTGCTTCTCAGCTTTTCTGCCTCTAGATTGTGTTGGATCTTAGCGCTGGCTAAACACAAGGCTATTGTCTTTCATGTGAAGATGCTTCCTGTGCCCTACGCAGCCTAAGATTTGGTGGGCGTGCAGCTGTCATCAGAGCTGTCCGTACTGCCCAATTCATTGAATTCTGCTGCTGTCTTTCTTGGCATTTTGGTCTCTCTGCGCACCGTACATCAAGTTTGTCGCCTTGCTGCCGGGCCGCTGGATGCTGCTATTAGCAGCCATGTCTGATTTAAAAACTAAAACAAAATCCTTTCTTTCCATTAACTCGATGTGCTTTCACAGTTTTCCTTAGATATATGAGTTTGATCGGCTTCTCCTTCACCTACCGATTACTCCACCTCTGTTTTTCTAGTTGCACACATCTTCGAACATTCTTTTAGAGTTTTACTAGTCGATATTTTCATTGTGTTGACCAAAAGTCCTCTCGTCCTTTGTCTCTATACTCGTTTATGTTGGTCTAGGAGCTCACATAAACAGCAAGTAAAACTTTTACAAGATCTCACACTAATGTTCACTTAGAAAGCAATTGAGGCTCACTATATTCCGCTGCAGTTTTCATTAAACTAGTCCTCAAGCTTGGCTTACAAGTGTTTCTTCATGTTCTATTTATAGTCTAAGCTGAACTGACCTTAGCTTAGGCCATATATACAGAACATTCTATGGCTAGCATAACAGCTAGTATCTACTATCTAATGCTACTAACATCTCTATGCAGCTACCAACTAGCTATTCCAATTACTTTTTAGTAAATGTCAAGATTATATCTAACAATCCTCCCCTAATCTTCACATCTTATGTCTAACTTGTTGACGCATTCGGACACTCCTACGATATGCGCAACACTTACTAAGCATGCATAGGACGGTGACACAACTACTTAACACCCCATGCTCTACCTTCAGTTTTGACTTTTGGACGGCGACGCGATTACTCAACATTCAGGACACCACTCGTCGAAACCTACTCTCAGACTCGACTTTAGGATGGCGACGCCACTAAATATCCTGGACTCAACTCATCGAGTCCATCTTCATAGCAGTGTTGGCCGATCATCAGCCTCAATAAGGAAGTTTATCACCTCTTGCTCTTTACTTCGGTTGTCGCATTCCCTAGCAAACGCTCGAACATCTAACAGTTGAAGCACCGAATCTTTGCCTTAAATTTTTGGTTCTTACTAAAATCTTGTTTGTGCTTGCCCTTGAACCTTGCTTCCCACTCAGCATGAGTGAGTAGAACCTCATTCCCTTCTACTCGCCGGCGGCCTCTATTCCTCTCCTCATATAGCTTGAGATGATCGACCACTTCCGCTAGCTGCTTCTTTACTCAAAAGTAGAGAAAGGGTAAAAACCTGTGTGGTACCGCATGAAGAAGCTTCTTGATAACCCTGTACTCCTTCAACTTTTCTCCGAGTGCTCGTATCTCATTGACGATGGTGGTTAGTTTCATAGCAAAGTCACTAACCGACTCCGTCTCCTTCATGTACAGATTCTCAAAGTCCCTCGTAAAGGTCTGAACACGAGCTTCTTTGATGCGGTCGGAACGAACATGCAACTCTTGCAATGTGTCATATACCTCCTTTGTCGTCGTCTTCTCTACCAAGACCATCATTATGTCCTCGGATATAGCTTGCATGATAGCTACGAGAGCCATCTGATCCTTGCACTCGTCAACAACCTCACTCTCGACTGCTTCCTACACCGCTTGCACGCGCATGAAAATTTTTATCTTCACCACCCAAGGCCCATAGTTACTGTCGGTGAGCATTGGATACAAAGACTTACGATGCCTTCTCTTGTCGAAATCCTCGAACATCCTCGCTGCTGTTGCCACCGTCACAAGATTTTGCACTTTCCGGTGACCACGGCATGAGCTTCGTCATACGGTGAAGAAGCTAACTAGCACTCATACCAATTGTTGGCCTAGGAGATCACACAAACAACAAGCAAAACACTCACAAGATCTCACACTAATGTTCACTTAGTAAGCAATTGAGGCTCACCATATTGCAACTGCAGTATTCATTGAACTAGTCCTCAAGCTTGGCTTACAAGTATTACATGTTCAATTTATAGGATATGTTGAACTAACATTAGCTCAGCCCATATATCCAGAACATTATACTAGCTATTAATATTTGAGTCCTAGCAACATCTAGCTGCTTCTAGTATCTACTATCTAGTAGTACATCCAAATAGCAGAACTGGGATGTTCTATATGCTAGTAGCATCTCCAAGCAGCTACCAAATAGCTACTCCTTTTGCTACCTTCTAGTAAATGTCAAGATTATATCTAACAATCTATGCCGTGCAAGTCGACAACAGTCAGTCTACTTCTTGCTTACAATGTCGGCCCTTTTCCTTGAGTTTCTATAGATCACTTTGTTCTTGGTCGTGACATACTAATAAAATTATTAGGTGTCCCAAGTTATTTTCAGCACAAAATTAAGGTAAAAACAAATTTAATAATTTATTTTATGATAAAAACACATTAACTGGGCTATAACTCTAAAGTCTTATACGAACTTTTTAGACAAAATAATAGGGCTATGGCCCGGTTATAAATTGTTACATAGAATTTTCTGTTAGGGTCCAAGTCAAGTCAACCCTATATAAGTATGCTCTGATATCATACTGGCCTATCTTTGTGAATACCACATAACAAGAGCTCAGATCACCAAACAAACAAGATAGATTTATCTCAGATACAATTGAGGAGAATTAGAGGTAGGACTGTTGAGGAGCAAGGCATATAGATGGGGAAGATCATGGGAAGAAGCAGCAAGGACTTGGGGAAGAAGAACAATAGAGCAAGGAGCTGAAGCTTGGACTATTCTGTTTGATAACATTCATCATGCCGCTGCTGCTTATATTGTCATGCCTCTCTGACAAATGGGCCTAGGGTCAGAGCTCTTGTTGTTCGACTCGTGCAGGAAGTTAAGCTGTAGCTGCAGCCCAACCTGACGGCTTGTGCACATGGCACAGAAGTCTTGTCTCTTATTTGTGGATTTTTAAAACTTAATTTAACATCTCATCTCCTTCAAGCCATGCCTTGCTATGTATGGTTTCCTGCACTTGCATCGTGAAGCTATTAGTTTTTTTTGTTTGTTGTTTGACTTAGAATACTATCTAATTTAGGGCCGTAAAAAAGCTTGAGACTTTCAAGGTACTCAAGCACAACTCGGCTTGATTCGAGCTGATCTCCACACGAGCGGAGCTCGAGCTAGTCTCCAGCTCGTGAGCCCGACCGAGCCAAGCTCGAGACAATTGACTCAGTAACACTCTTTAAAATTCATTTTTCTGTCCATGACATCCTGGTCCACTGTCAGGCTCAGATGGTCCCACATGTCATAAACACGTACCACGAGGCTTGTGAATTGAGTGTCATGTACCAAATTTTCCTGCCAAGGCTCAAGGATATGGCAAAGTTTGCTTCTTTTCAGGTTGCAGCTTCAGCTTCCCCTTGACTCAAATTCAAACATCAACTTGGCAGCTTATCCCCACCATCTTGTGCATGCACTAGCACCAATGCAGGCGCAAGGTCAAAATTCCACAGCAGTAGAACAGCACACTACCATTATGTCTTGACACCAATGCTCTATCAGGCCTAGGCATCTAGGCACAAGTCCCAAGATGGCCTTTGTTAAGAGATATAATAGAGTTCGTATCTTTTATAGTTGTGTTCTCATAGGGAAAGAGTTCTTGCCGTATATGGGCCTTCCTCTCTACCCTATGTATATGGGAAAATACAATGAATGACACCAAATTCGACTGTCTGAATAAATATGACATTAAATTGAATGATCTTAACATGTATAACACCATGCATACGAATTTTTCCCACCAGTGACATTTCAGACATTTTTTTATCATTTTCCCATTCTTTTTTGCTTTTTCTCTCCTTATGACACCGTGGACCCACATGTCAGCCTCCGGCACATGAAATTTTAGTGTGCAATGAATATTTAAATTTAAGTTCAACATTCAAATTGAATTTTAAATTCAGCAATCAAATTAGATTTTAAATTCAAACTGGAGTTGACATTTGAAATTTATATCGAACGCAAACAAATAAAATTGTAAATTCAAAATTCAAACCAAATTTTGAAATTCAAACTCAAATTGGATTTTCAATTTAGGATTCAATCTAATTTGAAAATTTAAACTGATTTTATATTGGAAATCAACCCAAATTAAAATTAAATGTAAACTTTAATTTCAAAAGTAAAGTTAGATTTTAAAATCAAGATTCAAAAACTAAAATTAGATATAAATTTGTGGGTCCATGATGTTAGGAGGAGAGAGAAAATGTAAAAAAGAACGGGAAAATAGAGGAAAAGAAGGGAAATTGATAAAAAATGTCAGGAATGTCACTGGTGGGAGAAATGCATGTGCACAGTGTCATCCACGTAAATGCCATCCAATTTAATGTCATATTGATCCGGGCAGCCAAATTTAGTGTCATTCAGCGTATTTTTCCTACATATATAGGTCAGTCTACACCTCATATTTATAACATGGTACCACAGCTAAAGTGCTCAAAACTCTAGTTGTCACGCCGTCACTCCCCTGCCGCTGCCCCTGTGCAGCAATCTCCAATCTTGGGGGCGGCCACCTTATCAACCTCTTCTCTTTGCTTTGTCTTGAATCAGCAGCAAGCGGTAAAAGTAAGGCCACATATCTTCTCCACATGCTAAGAGCTTTCTCCGCGCAAGGAACACCCATCTTGGCCTTCTCTTCTACTTTCGTCTTCTTGGAGAAGAAGCAGAACCAGCAACTGATCCTGCTGCGAGTGCCTCTCTGCTTCTCAGCTTTTCTGCCTCTAGATTGTGTTGGATCTTAGCGCTGGCTAAACACAAGGCTATTGTCTTTCATGTGAAGATGCTTCCTGTGCCCTACGCAGCCTAAGATTTGGTGGGCGTGCAGCTGTCATCAGAGCTGTCCGTACTGCCCAATTCATTGAATTCTGCTGCTGTCTTTCTTGGCATTTTGGTCTCTCTGCGCACCGTACATCAAGTTTGTCGCCTTGCTGCCGGGCCGCTGGATGCTGCTATTAGCAGCCATGTCTGATTTAAAAACTAAAACAAAATCCTTTCTTTCCATTAACTCGATGTGCTTTCACAGTTTTCCTTAGATATATGAGTTTGATCGGCTTCTCCTTCACCTACCGATTACTCCACCTCTGTTTTTCTAGTTGCACACATCTTCGAACATTCTTTTAGAGTTTTACTAGTCGATATTTTCATTGTGTTGACCAAAAGCCCTCTCTTCTTTTGTCTCTATACTCGTTTATGTTGGCCTAGGAGTTCACATGAACAGCAAGTAAAACTCTTGCAAGATCTCACACTAATGTTCACTTAGAAAGCAATTGAGGCTCACTATATTTCGCTGCAGTTTTCATTGAACTAATCCTCAAGCTTGGTTTATAAGTGTTCCTACATGTTCTATTTATAGTCTAAGCTGAACTGACGCCATATATGCAGAACATTTTATGGCTAGCATAACAGCTAGTATCTACTATCTAATGCTACTAACATCTCCATGCAGCTACAAACTAGCTATTCCTACTACCATCTAGTAAATGTCAAGATTATATCTAACAATCTCTCCCTAATCTTCACATTTTATGTCTAACTTGTTGACGCATTCGGACACTCCTACGATATGTGCAACACTTACTAAGCATGTATAGGACGGTGACACAACTACTTAACACCCCATGCTCTACCTTCAGTTTTGACTTTTGGACGGCGACGCGACTACTCAACATTCAGGACACCACTCATCTAAACCTACTCTCATACTCGACTTTAGGATGGCGACACCACTACTCAATATCCTAGACTCAACTCATCGAGTCCATCTTCGTAGCAGTGCTGGCCGATCATCAGCATCAATAAGGAAGTTCATCACCTCTTGCTCCTTACTTCGGTTGTGGCATTCCTTAGCAAATGCTCGAACATCTAACAGTTGAAGCACTGAATCTTTGCATTGTTAAATTTGTGGTTCTTATCAAAATCTTGTTTGTGCTTGCCCTTGAACCTTGCTTCCCACTCAGCATGAGTGAGTAGAACCTCATTCCCTTCTTCGACTCGCCGGCGGCCTCTATTCCTCTCCTCATATGGCTTGAGATGACAGACCACTTCCGCTAGCTGCTTCTTTACTCAAAAGTAGAGACAAAAGGTAAAAACATGTGTGGTACCGTATGAAGAAGCTTCTTAATAACCGTGTGCTCCTTCATCTTTTCTCCGAGTGCTCATATCTCATTGACGATGGTGGTTAGTTTCATTGCAAAGTCACTAACCGACTCCGTCTCCTTCATGTACAGATTCTCAAAGTCCCTCATCAAGGTCTGAACACGAGCTTCTTTAACGCGGTCGAAACCAACATGCAACTCTTGCGATGTGTCATATACCTCCTTTTTCGTCTTTTCTACCAAGACCATCATTATGTCCTCGGATATAGCTTACATGATAGCTACGAGAGCCATCTGATCCTTGCGCTCGTCAACAACCTCCTCACTCTCGACTGCTTCCTACACCTTGCACGCGCATGAAAATTTTCATCTTCACCACCCAAGGCCAATAGTTACTGTCGGTGAGCATTAGATACTAAAGACTTACGATGCACTTCAGTATTTATTGAACTAGTCCTCAAGCTTGGCTTACAAGTACTCCTACATATTCTATTTATAGGATATGTTGAACTAACATTAGCTTAGCACATATATCCAGAACATTATACTAGCTATTAATATTTGAGTCCTAGCAACAGCTAGCTGCTTCTAGTATCTACTATCTAGTAGTACATCCAAATAGCAGAACTGGAATGTTCTAGATGCTACTAGCATCTCCATGCAGCTACCAAATAGCTACTCCTTTTGCTACATTCTAGTAAATGTCAAGATTATATCTAACAGTCTATGCCGTGCAAGTCGACGACAGTCAGTCTACTTCTTGCTTACAATGTCGGCTCTTTTCCTTGAGTTTCTATAGATCACTTTGTTCTTGGTCGTTGTGACATACTAATAAAATTATTAGGTGTCCCAAGTTATTTTCAGCACAAAATTAAGGTAAAAACAAATTTAATAATTTATTTTATGATAAAAACACATTAACTGGGCTATAACTCTAAAGTCTTATACGAACTTTTTAGACAAAATAATAGGGCTATGGCCCGGTTAATGGGTTTTTATCATTAAATAAATTATGTAATTTGTTTTTATTTTAGTTTTGTTTTGAAAAAAACTTGGGAGACCTTATAATTTTATTAGGGTGTCACAGTCGTTATATTTTCTTGAGCAACAGGCTTTCAAGGTTTCGATCTTCGTTGTCATTTTTTTCTCCTTGGCTTGATTTAACACATTTTGATATCGCTTCCTTGTTCTCCTTTTGATCGTTTTATTTGTTGGCTATCATGTGACCATGGATGGATGGTGTTCTTTTGCATGCCAACATATTATCACGACAAGGCTACATGCAACTACAACATTTGCAAAACTTGTGACTTCATGTTTTTTATTATATTTCCGTTTGAATGCTGTACTATTGCATACACCTTGCGTTTTTAGCGCGCGCGAGCGGGGGGGGGGGGGGGGCTCCTTTTTATTTTTTTTATCTTTCTTTCACATGCAACGCTATTGCATACGCCTTGCTTGCATTTGAGGGGAGACATTAGAGAGATAACAGAATTCGTGCCTATCTAGAGTTTCTGTCCTCATAGGGATAAAATTCTTTCTTTTTATGGCCTTCCTCTATATATATGCCCTTGCCATACAGATCAATGTACATCTCATATTCATAACAGCCACCTCCTTTTGACTTTCTCACACACTGCACAAATCTTTATTTTTTTGAACGGCACCATTATTCCTTCCCTTCTCGGGCCACTTCAGCACATCGCACACCGCACCCTGGCCCCATTGTTGAGTGATTGCCATCTCAACTCCACGAGCATTTGGCAAGTAGGCACCTGCAACAGTATTCACTACCGATGCGATGGGATTGAGCGCAGGTGAGCTGAGACGATGTGGGCAAGGCATGAACCAGACTCCACAACAACTACCTCGCCTACCACTTTCTTGGGTCCTTTGCGCTTCTTCAGGCTACTAATGCTACTGATGTCAAGTTTGTTCACTTGCAAAAGTGCTTATTTGACTATTCGAGGCAAGATCGAGCTCTCATAAGCTTGGTCTAAGCCAAGCTCGAGCCTACCTTGAAGCTCGACCATCATCTTATGCTCATTCAAGCTCGGCTTGAGTTTGTACCAAGCTTGATCCTAGGAGGTTGGGCTCAGCTCGGCTCGTTTATGGCCTTATCCTAATTGACACTGAATGGTCTACATGCTAAGTTTCCTTTTTGGGATGGTGCCAAGGTGATCTTAGTACTCCCACACATGATGCATTAGCTATGTATAATAAGCATTTATGTGATTAATTTTTTAGTTAGCTATGTATAATAAGCATTTGTGTGATTAATTTTTTAGTTATAGATGATAAGTGGCAGTTAGATATTCCAGGGTCTACATGCACCCCCTGCACTTTGTTAATCTCATTTTATATCGATATGGCCCATGATTATTTTACATTGAACTACATTAGTTATATCATTTTTTTCAATTTTGATTGCTCAGCTGTTACATTCATATAGTTTAACAGTTACTAACAGGACAAAAAAACACACAGCAACTGCCCCCACCTAGCCCCGTTTCTCCTCGCCTAGCCCCTTCGCCGGAGCTCCCGCCGGCCGCCGCCGGCGGCGGCCCCACCCCCTGCATCTTCTCCTCCCCCTCTCCTGTTCTCGCGCGGGAGGCTGCGGCTTCGGTCGGGCCGTGTGCGGCGGCGCGGTGGCCCGGCTTCGGCGCCGGTGGTTGGATCCGGCCGTCGCTGCTCCTGGTGGCAGCGGGCTACGCGCAGCTGGCCGGTCCGGGGGCCCATGCCGCTCGCCGGCCAGATCTGGCGGGTTTCCATTTGGATATGGTAGCGGCCGCTAGGACCTGGGCCGGCGGCGCTTCGTCGGCAGTGGGTCGCCTGCTTCGCCGTCTGCGGGTCTTCCTCCAGGTCTCCGTCCCCTCCCATCCTCCTGCCTGGTTCTCCTCGGCGGCAGCCTTCCGCTGCCCCTGCTGCTCCCTTCTCCTGGCGAGTTGCAGCTGGGCCGTGTGCTCCCTCTCCTCTCCCTCTGAGGTGAGGTGGTCCGGTTGGGGGCGCCCTTTTCTCCTCGCCCGCGCTCTCTTCCGGCCCTCCCCTTGCCGGTGTAGTGGCGTCCGGCTGAGACCTCCTCGCCTCTCCCCTCTCTGCTGGAGAGGTTGCGGTCGGGATCGGTCTCCTCGCGGCAGCTGATGGGTGTCTAGCTTGCGCGGCGGAGGCGGGTCCCTGGCGTTGGTGGTTCGGCCGGTTTGCGGGCCAAGGGCGTGGGTCCTTCGGCGATGTTGGTGTTGTGGTAGGATCTCGGCGATCGGCTTCCTAGGTTGGGCATTCGTGGTGGGGGGTGGCTTCGGTGGTCTCTTTCCAGCTCCGCCTCGAGGTCCGCTTTGTCGGCGTCCCGCGCTGCCAGGCCCCCTCGCGTGGCTGTGGTGGCGTGGCACGGTGGCTGCGCTCGTCGGTTCTAGCTTCGTCCTCCACCATGGCTTCAGGGCAGTTGCGACGGGTGAAAACCCTGCCTAGGTTTCCGCTTGGGCCGGCGATGGCGACGTCTCGGCGCCGTTTCCCTTCTTGAAGGCATCGTCGTGGTGGCCGTTCTGCCCCTGAAGTCACCCGAGCGAAAGCTCCCCTGCGACGGCGTTGTGTTTGCGTTGCTCCCTTGTTGAAGGCGTCGCCTCTGGTCTTGGTGGTTGGCTGCTAGTGTTTTCTCCGCCGCATTGTCTCCGGCGGCCTCAGACTTTGTCGTTGTAGTCGACGCCCTCAGGCGTGGTGGTTGCCTGGCCTTGGCCGGGCTTTCTTCCCTCCCCCTTTCTCTCTTGTAAATTGTTTTTCTCTCCTACTTAATGAAATGGCAGAGCTCCTGCCCTTTAGCTCAAAAAAAAATGTTACATTCATTAGTCTTATTAAGTTTGGTAGGTCACCGTTGCATTATATATTTTTATTCTCATATGTTCACTGTTGGTTGGGCACTGCACAAATTATAGGTTGTACTTCTGTCAAAACAATTATAGGTTGTACTGAATGTAATTTATACTTCGAAACAATATTGTTGTGTAAATATATAGTTTTAGCTTAACTGTGTCGCACCAATGTATTTTCGCTTCCATGGATGTCAGCATGTGTATGTACCCTAACCAAATTATTCTACAGAGAAACGATCTTATCGATCGCAGTACGCTTAAGAGGTTGGGCAGTGTGGAAGACATGGCTGCAGCCGCAGCATTCCTAGCATCTGATGATGCATCGTACATTACTGCGGAAACTATTGTTGTTGCTGGGGGAACACAATCTAGATTGTAAATCTGGTTAAAAGTCAGGATGTTCAATTAGCTCTAGTTGTGCACAGTGACCAATAAATCTAGTAGTCTAGAACTACACGTCATTGTGCTTACGGATTAAGAAAATGTACTGTAATGAATTTGCTGTAAAGATCTAGGTGATGTTGAATTGACTACAGTTTGCTAGACTGGAATGCGTTATATAACCTTAGAAAAATGGATGATGATCTACTGAATTGCTTTTTTTATTAAAAAACGTTTTATTGTATAGCTTGCATACGTGACTATTGATAATGGAATCTACCATTCTAAGGACGGATGGTAATCATGATTCCTGATTATCGTGTAGTTCTGAACTGTCGCTTGTCAGTTGTACGGTATGTCATGAGCAGTCTTCTTCAATTTCAGGTTTTAATTGTTCCGTTGTTATTATTTTACAAAATTGTTACGCTGAACAGTGTTCTTGTAAATTGTTCGTTTCAGGTTGCAAACTTGTTGTGTATCTTATCTAATTGGTTCCAAAAAAAATGGTTCGTTTGTTAAAATATGATATGTTATTAGTTCCAGAATTGTGATCAAGTGTTTTTGGTAGAAAGCAGCGCAAGTTAAGCCGCATGTTTGGCATAATTTCCTCTCCAAACGTAATTTTATGTCCATTTTAATGGACAATGGAGGGGAATTATTATGAGCATTTCGACTAATTTTTTGTGTAATGAGATTTTTCAGACAAAATTGGTTATGTACTCCCTCCGGCCATAAAAAGAAGTCGCCGTTGACTTTTGAAGACATATTTGACCATTCATCTTATTAAAAAAATTTATGTAAATGTCATTTATTTCGTTGTGATTTAGTTTATTGTTAAATATATTTTAAGTATGGCTTATATTTTTATATATTTATAAAAAAAATTGAATAAGACGAATGGTCAAAGTCGTGTGCAAAAGTCAACGGCGATTTTTTTGTGACCGGAGAGGGTACCATTGAAAGATTGCATCTTTTGGTATATATCATCAAAGAACTTTTGACCCTCTACAATATCATCAAAAGATCTCATAAAATTTTGCCATTTCAGTCACTTAACATCCATCTCTATGATATCCCCCTCTTGTTTTTTCCCCTACCGGCGCAGGCCCAGCTCCTCGTTGTTAGAGAAACTCCAGGTACCTCTCAATAATACTGTAACAAATATAGAGGGGTTGCTAAAGGGAAGAAATATTTTAGAGAATAGTGCAAGCTGTGAAGGAATTTTAGAGGGGTGGATAGAGGGAACGTTAATAGAGTTTTAAAGGGAAGATGTACAGGGAGAGTTGGAGTTTCTCTTAGGGATGAAATGATATTGGTAATTTTAGACTATCGGCCGTTTGAGACAATCTAAATAGTGATTTGGATAATATAGTGGATATTCAAATGTTTTTAGACTTATTAATATTTGTCGTAGTACATGATTGGAAAACCATTCTAAAAGTCCATCTTGTCGGGGATAAAATCACGGCCCATTGCCATTGCCTACTCCCTGATGGCCCAATCGAGCAGCCTTCCAGGGCCTGCTCCCTGTAAGGTTCTATCTGGCCCATATGCATTTTGCCGAACAGCTTCTTGTTTGGCGCGGTGCGTAATAGCCAAGGATTTCTGTTTGAGTCCGACTCGAACAAGACTTCTACACGTCTACGTGAAGACCCGGACGTAGTTTCCCGGATTGGAGTAGACGTCGTGATCCCTAAGAATTAGAGTATGCGGTATGAAAAGTCTAAATAAATTATTAAAAAAAGTTTTGAGATATTTGAGAAAAACCCTATAAAGCCTCAACAAAATATTTTTTAAAATTAAAGTGAATGATCTATAAAAAATACTAAAAATTGCAAACTTAACAAAAAGATAGAACTAAACAAGGCATCAAACAGGGCCTGTATGTTTGGGTTGAAGGCCACAGCTCTGTTCCTAACCCACAACGGGTCTAGCTGGAGGTGGTGTTTTCGGCCATGCTGTCGGCCGCTCATTCACCGGCGTATGGCGGCACAACGTGTGTGCAAGGGTGTTAATGTAGTGTGGTCCTTCTGATGTTCTCTTTATATTTGTGTTACTAGTAAATATGTTCGTGCGTTGCAATGGGAAAATAAAAACAAAAATGTATTTTTACAAAATCCTTTCCTCTATCTTCATATTCCACACAATTCACATCTTTTCTTCTAGGAATCTCACCCTTGCGAAGCTACCGGCAACAGATAAGGCACATGTCATTGGAACAATGCTTGTAACTTCTTAGAAGTTCTGCACCGATTGCTGCAGCACATGAACGAAACAAATCAGCTGCTTGTTGTAAATTAATTTGTGACATGATTTTAACAGGGAAAGATTCTTAATCAATAGGCACAATAATCTAGTTTACATTCAGCTTGTTCCACCTTTATTTCGTCCACTGAAACACCTGTAAACAAAACCATAAGAGCATTTACCACAACCTAAAATTCCAGTTTATGCCCTGAAACGCCATACCTCGTATTTTAGCTAGTTCCATCTCCGCCATCAGATCACGTTGCAGTTCTCTTAGCCAAGGGAGCAGCAAACGTACAATATGGCAGGCATAACAAATTTCATTTTCTTTACATATTTCCTTTTTAGGGGGCTACGCATGAATAATGAGATAAATCATTGAGGAATTATTTCAAGTTTCAACACAAGCAAATTCAGCACAAAACTGCAAAGAGGAGATGGTATGCTAAGTTGTTAGACCTCTTTAACTCCTATCATTCATAGGCATGCCTTGCAGTTACAATTCTTGAGACAATATGGGTATTTTTCAGCAAATTCATCTTCTGGTAAGCCAGATCAAAAAAGAGTTTGCGTATTATGCAATATACAAGATAAAACTCAACAGTGCCAAATGGCCACCTTCAATTATGAAAATATTAGACGGGAAGGCATAAAAGTTTACATCTTGTGGCATGGTAGATTGTCGGGAAGAAATGGTAAGAATATCGGTAAAAACTAATAGGTTGCCTTGTTTTTAAGCATGCTGAATTTTAAAATAGTACATGCTTATACAAAATATTGGTTGATAAACCAGAGGGATGCTTTAAGTTTTATGTAATTTATAGATAATAGGTAGTCCAATTAATAGAAACCAAATTGAGGCAACGTGACCCACGGACTTATGCATGGCCTACAGAAGCGCTTGTTTTGCTTGTTGCCAAGCCATAGTAGGCGCTCATGACGCAAGGTGGCTCATGGCTGAAGCGTAGGCAGCGTTCGTGGCGCAAGCCCTTCTTTGCTCATGAACAAAGTTGTAAAAGTCACTTGACAAAGGAGAGAAATCCATAAACTTCTGAGGCTTGGGAAAGGTGGTATAACAGCTTTCAACATTTACCATGACGGTGATGGGAATAGGATTCCCATCGGACGTGAGCCGCTTGTAACATGAAAAGTAGAATTTAGACAGTATCTATATGAAAAACAAATACTCGAACGCAAGGTCCGACTGCTTTGTGTACATAACTTTTATGCTTTTGCTCATTTTCCTTTTTGATCTTTAAATCATCCAAGTAATCTTACTTGTGTTATGCACTTTGCCCCCGGGCGTCGGGAATTGACTCATGGCTCAATTCTCAGGCACGCGTATCGAGTGATTAGAGTTTGACGTTTGTGGGTGAGAGCTTCAGTACTCAGAATAGTGCTCGAATATCTTTGTAATCATTAAGAGAAAACAAAAAAGTGCACGCAAGTGCACCTATTACGTGTAGACCCCGACTTAATGCTTAGTTGAAAACCAACTAAGCAGCAAGTTAAGAAACAACTCAAATTTGGTAAAAAGATTAAAATGATGAAAACTTACCTTATAAGTTCTTTCCGCAGGCGTTGTCCGAGCCATAGATTTTGACGTGCTTGGCGTCGGCTTAGGCTTGTAGCCGAGCTATAAACTTGGACGCTCGGGGCACATGCGTAGGCCTGTCACCGAGCCGTAGATTTGGGCGCTCGTGGCGCAGGCGTAGTCGTGTCATAGAGCCGTAAATTTGGCCTCTCGGGGCACAAGCGTCGAGCGTCGCACAGCCGTAAATTTGGGCGCTCGGGGCATAGGCGTAGAAGCGTGGCTGAGATGTAGACTTGGGCGCTCGGGACTCATGCGTAAGCATGACGCAGTTCGACTTGGGCGTTCGGGGCGTAGGTGTGTCGCAGAGCCGTAAATTTGCACGCTCGGGGCACAGGCATCGAGCGCCAACGTAGGCGTGTCACAGAGCTGTAAACTTGGGCGTTCAGGGCGCAGGCGTAGGTGCGTGGCCGAGTAGTAGACTTGGGCGCTCGGAGCGCAGGCGTAGGCGTGTCGCAGAGTTGTAAACTTGGGCACTTGGAGCGCAGGCGTCGAGCATTGACATAGGCATGTCGTTGAGCTGCAGACTTGGACGCTCGTGGCGCTGGCGTAGGCGCGTGGCTGAGCAGAAGACTTGCGTGCTCGGGGTGCAGACGTAGGCGTGTCACAGATCCATGAACTTGGGCGCTCGGAGCGCATGCATCACTCGCTGCACACCTAGAAATTGGCAGGTGCCAGAAGTGCTCTTTCTATCTATCCTAGGTAGCAAAGTCTGCATCTGAGAAGGCTCTAAGAGATAGACAAGAGACAGTAGAGAACCAGAGGCCAAAGTCTGCAGTCGCTCGGAGATAGTGGAAGATCCGCTTCACCGTCTGAAGGTGAGACACTCTAGGTGTGGGCAGAAAACAGGCACAAAGACACACAGCGAACTGGATATCCGACCGAAAAGAGGTGAGATAAAACAAGGAGCCTATCATGCTACGATACTCATTCTGGTCGACTAACTCACCATTCTCATCGGGCCCTAAGGCAATAGTGGTTACCATTGGAGTAGAGACCGGCTTGCTATATGACATGGCAAACCGACTTAGCAGGTCTTTTGTGAACTTACTCTGGTGAAGGTAGGTCCCCTCTAGTGATTTCTTGAACTGAAAGCCGAGAAAGAAGTTGAGCTCCCCCATCATGCTCATCTCAAATTCCAAGCTCATCACCTCTGAGAACTCATAAACAACAGCAGAGGAGGAACCACAAAAGATAATGTCATCGACATACACTTGCACCAGCAGAAAATCAGAGACAACCCTACGGGTAAACAAGGTCTGGTCTACCTTACCCATTAGGAACCCATTGCTCACCAGGTAGGTCTTAAGTCTCTCATACCAGCCCCTGGATGCTTGTTTTAGCCCATATAAAGCCTTATCATGCTTAGATACATGATTAGGATATTTTGAATTCTCAAACCCAGGAGATTGCTTCACATACACTTACTCCTTAATATAGCCGTTTAGGAAATCACTACGAACATCCATTTGATACAGGTTGAACTCATTGGATGCCATAAATGCCGCTAAGATCCTGATGGAATCATGTCTAGCCACAGAAGCGTAGGTCTCATTGAAGTCTATCCCATCGATCTGAGTGTAACCTTGAGCAACCAATCTAGCATTGTTTCTAACAACTACCCCATGCTCACTTTGCTTGTTCTTGAACACCCATTTAGTACCTATTACGTTATGTCCTTTAGGGCGCTTAACAAACTGCCACACTTTATTTCTCTTAAAATTCTCTAACTCTTCATGCATCGCATTCATCTAATTAGGATTAGAAAGTGTATGGGTAACGTTCTTTGGTTCAAAGAAATCAACGAAAGCAGCAGATAAGCAAAAGTGAGAAAGCTAGACTTCGATCGGGTTAGCATCCTCTCGCTCGAACCACCGATCATCTATGCAGAGGGATGGTCTTTCTGGATGTGACGAGGAGCCCTAAAAATGGCCTCTACCTCGGGAGTAGGAGAGGTAGGATCAGAGCCACCAGGTGAATCAGATTCTATAGGTGAGAACCTAGAAACACAAGATGAGAGCTTAGTAGAATCAAAAGGTAAGGGATGAGACTGAGAAACAACACTGAAAACTGGAGGCGCCATCGGTCGAGCTAAGTCATGATTGGGTTCTGAAGAACCGTCATCTTCAATGACCTTCTACTCAACAAAGATTGGCTCAAAAAACAAGTCTAAACCTGAGATATCTGGCCTTGCCCCCGACATAGCCACATCAATGGTCACCTCGCAAGTCTCAACAACTCTCCGCCTCTCACTATCCCAAACGCGGTAATTCACCCCAGAAGTTGTATACCCAAGAAAAATGCCATATGAAGATCGAGATTCAAATTTGTCTAAATTTCCAGACTTCAGAATGAAGCACTTGAATCCAAACAACCTGAAATGTAAAACACTTGGCTTACGCCCAGATCGAAGTTCATAGGATGTGTAATGCAACTTGAACCTCAAAAACACCCTGTTTGAAACATAGCAAACTGTAGAAACAGCCTCAACTTAGAAATACCTAGGAGTAGAATATTTGTTGAGCATAGTCCTAGGCATCTCTACCAAAGTACGATTCTTTCTCTCCACGGTGCCATTTTGTTGTGCGACGTGCGGAGAAAAGAATTGATACTCAACACCAGAATCAGAACATAAGCTTTCAAAATGTGTATTCTTGAACTCAGTGCCATTGTCTGAACGGGTTGCATGAAGCGCTCCTGAGAACTCAACAGAAAGCCTACGAAACAAGGAATAAAAATGGTCAAATGTTTCGTCCTTGTTCACCATGAAATAGACACAAGGGTATCGAGAATAGCCATCGATAACAACGAGCACATACCACTTGCCACCCACAAACTGCACACGGGAGGGACCAACAGTGTCCATGTGAAGCAATAGTGCAGGTGCATCACAGCATCAGTCATCACTAGGGTGACTAGTGGGTGAGCAGCGGCTACCATCTTTCCATGCCGGCAAAGAGCACACACTATATCGTTGACCATCTTGAGTTTGGGCAAACCACAAATCAGATCCTGGCTGCGAACTCTAGTCAAGTGATCAAAACCAATGTGGCCCAGTCTCCTATGCCTGAAGGAGGTGTCACATGACTGAAGCAATCAAGCAGCGAGAATAGCCAACTGAAGATCGGAAATCAACACGAAAAACTCTCCCAAATCTGTGAATCCCAAAAATAAAACTCACAGAAGAATCAAGAATGCAACTTTCATTCTGCTTAAAACGAACCTCAAAACCCTCATCAGTCAGTTGAAAAACCGAAAGCAAATTATAGCGAAGCTTGCTGACAAGGGACACATCCTTAAGTACAACCTGGTCATCAACCTGAATAGAGTCTCGAGCGAGCACACGACCTGACGAAGTATCCCCAAAGGTGATTTTCTCACCCTGGGGCTCACGGACTACGGAGAAGAACCATTGAGAGTTTCCGATCATGTGGCGACAACACCCGGAATCGATGATCCACATATCCCCCTTTCTAGCCCGACGCGTCTGAGTTAACGAGTGAAGAAACTGGCTCAGCATGGGAAATACCAGTGCATATTTTGGTACACAAATCAGAGTCACGCGACCATACCGAAAATACTCTAATCGGACTAGGCCATCCCTTCTAGCAGGGAAACATCTTGACGCTGAGGCGGGTGCATCCTGTCCGCGCTACCTACCCTTCTTGCCATTCCTCCATCATGGAGTTGGCATCTCACATCGCAAACGCTCACCTCTGTAGCTTACAGGAGGTACGTTCTGAGGATGACGCTGCTCACGCCCTAGACCGGCAACAGGATGAACAACAGAAGGCTGTGCTCCAAGTCCTAGCCGTCTAACCACCGGTCAAGCCTGAGGAGGAACGAACCTATGTGCAGGTTTCTTAGGAGGTCCTTTAATTCTAGCCTGTTTTCTACGCTCCTCACGTGCTTCATTAGCACGGCGGAAGCAGTTCTGCTCAGTGTGTCCTATCCTATTGCAGAAGGTGCAAACTACTCCTCTGACATTTCCAGGGGCAGAAGTGGTAAGAGGAACACTCTTCGTAGGTGGACTTTGTGGAACTGTCTTCTGAGACTAAACAGACTGTGTGGTAGGACTTTCCCTAACGATCCCTGCGGATCTGAAAACAATAGTCTCAGGAACACTGTCCCTAAGAATAACTGTCTGCCCGTTCTCATCCCTTCCATGCACTCTAGGTGGGTCTCTTGATGTGCTCTAACCAATGGTAACCTAGACCTCTACCCCTTGATATCTTGCTTTGTTAAGTATCAAGTTCAGCTTCCGTTTGCCCCCAACAAACTTCTCAAGAGTGCTCATGAGGTAATCGCACTCCTGATGGAGTTGGGGACAAAACCTGCAAGAAGAGGAAGAGTCGGAAGAGTCCTGGCTATCAGTTGTACCCTTTTTCAAGGCTTTGCTACATTTCTCACCTAGGATCTTAATTTTCCTCTTGAGAGCCTGACAAGAAATACACTCAGCATTTTGAGCTTGGGTCAACCTACCCTCAAATCTATCACTTATGTCTTGGTAGATCCTACCCATCTCCCCATCAAACTCAAGACATCGATCACACAGAGGCATCAAGAACAGTACCATTAAGCTCAGAAATCTTAGCTTGCAAGTTCAAATTTTCAAGAGTTCAGCATAGGAGGGACCTTGTTCATCAGTTACCTCATCATCATCGGTGTGGTGGATGTCTGAGTCGCTGCCGCCGTGTGCCATGAAGCACATGCCGATGTAGTTGACGTCGTCATTCTCTGGTGGCTCATCCTCACCATCATCCGAGTGTCCATCCTCCTTGTCGAAGATGACGGCTTCTTCCAGAGCTGCCAGCACCTTCTCGAACATGCGGCGTCCCTTCATCAGCTGCTTAGGTGGCTTTTTCTTGTCATCTCCACCACGGGCCTTGATGTTGCGGTTCCTATTGACGTAGGCGTTCTTTGCTGGCACGACGTAGTCGTTCCTCTCCTCCGGACTTTGGACAATCACGCTGCATGTGATTGAGACCCCCACAACCGAAACACCTCATGATGCCTCTTCTCCGATCGGCCACTCGCTTGTAAGCATGTGAGAACTTCCTGGCCAACAAGGCAAGCTGCTCCTCATGAATCTTGTCCATTTGATCATTGGACAGCTCACAAAGGGCAGAGAAGGACAAACCGACAACATCAGAAGAACCACGACCAGAAGGGTCAGCTATCAAGGCAGTGGATGAGGAACTGGGCTCTTTCGGGAGATGCTCAAGTTCGTGCGTCTTGAGACTAGCATAGAGCGCTTCCAAAGTCAGCGTCGAGAGATCGGCTGTCTGTCAGATTGCAGTCACCTTCACATCCCATGCCTTAAGATCCAAAGTAGAGATAAAGTGTCTAGCAATCTCTGAATCGGTATATTTAACTTCAACCGAACATAGATTGGCAAGAATCTTGGTGAAGCGGGAGAAACATAAGTCAAGCGTTTCACCCGGCTTCTGAGTAAATCGATTGTACTCTCTTTTGTGTTGGTCTTGTCTCACCACCTTAACCTGAGCCGTCCCCTCATGGTAAGATTAGAGGGTCGTCTAGATTTTATGGACTGTTTTGATGTCTAACACCTGCTCGTACTCCCCCCGGCAAAGGCCTTGAATCAGAAAATTTTGAGCTTTTCCATTTAGCTCCACATCGGCTTGATTCGCGGCCGTCACCTCCTTGGGAAACTCATATGGGTCATTGATCTTAAGCCAAACATTGTAGCCCTGAGCCATCACATATGTCTCCATCCTAACCTTCCAATAGGAAAAATCGGCTCCGGTGAACACGGGGGGTTTGGTGGAATACTTGTCCGCCATAGCTCAAATAGCAATATATATCGGCTTAAAAAATCGGTCAAGATTTGCAAATAAGCACCAAACCAAATTCTCTGATACCACTTAAAGACCCGAGCTAGACGGCTAGAGGGGGTGTGAATAGGCGTCACAAATTTTCAACGCTACCGTTTTCACCAAAACCCGAACAAGTTGATAATTATGTGTACTCATAGCATGCATGACTAAGAGTCATGAAATATTTAAAAAATTTTCCATTGACAATCCTGCTTGTCAAGTGTCCAAAAGAGAGGAATCAATTCAAAACTTGCTTTATTAAAGAAGGACAAGCCAAATGATCAAAGCCACTTTCAGAAAAGGAAAACAGATTCTTCAGAATTTGTTCTTACTTGGAGCAGAGAGATGATGGCTTTCTGTTGCTCCAAAATTTGTGGGAATTTGTATCCCCATGAAAACATGAGCCATGAAGCACTCCACCAAAAAATTTCCTCAAAATTCCATGCAGAGAAAATATGAAAAATCAAACACCACGAGCTGTTAAGAACTTTGAGCAGAAAGTTTGGGGCTCGGTTTTCACCTCATAGCTCCCAAATGGACAAACCGGTGGACTTCAAATTTTTACCACAGATGGGTATATGAGTCACGCATATTTTCCAATTAGAATCATCCCAAAATGAATTTTCTAGATTTGTCTAAAAATCTTTTACTGACTGCTGTGCGGATGAATGTTTCTGGACAGATTAGCAACAAGTCAAGAACTTGATCTCTTGCCTCTCATATGTTTGCAAAGTATGTATCAAATCATATTAGCAACCTCAAGGAATCATAGACCACCAATCACCAGCAAGAAATCATCCAAGTTCTTCTAAAAACAAGAGCTCCGAAAAGGAAAATGAAAACAAGAAGTAGGAGCAAATTAACACAAGATATTCATGGAGAAGAATGATTTCATTGCATAGAAGTTGGGAGATTACAAACCACAATCCATATGGTTACAAGCACTCTAAGTGCCACCCAAAACACACCCAACCCACCCTCTCTATTTCTAAAATTTTCAGCTCTAATGGGATGAGGAGGAGGTGCTCCCCTCCCCTCTATTTATAGCCCAAGGGTGAGATGCCCTAAACCCTAGAGCCCATCTCCACCCTTCATTTGAGGATGAGTGGTGTGCAACTCACACACTACAAGACACACTCCCGAAAGGGAATCTTCTCCATATATTCTTTCGGGAAATATCTTCGCATCTTCCTCGGTCGCCAACCCAAGCCTAGGCCCACCGGTCAGATCAACTTCGCCACCAGGTTACCGACGCCGCAGCCTCCAGCTGCCTCAGATTCCTTGCCATGGCTAAACTTCTCGATTATACCACCTTATGTGACACCAGGTCATCGAATCCAGTCGCCTGCACGCCTCCGGACGCACCAGCCTCCAGGTGTTCCCGTGAAGCGTCAGCCACGTACCTGCTGATACCTGCATCACTGAGGTGAACACACACAAAACCAACGCAACTTAACTCACCTGCAAGGTTAGCCCATCACAAAATTACCAACATCATAATCCATTTGTGACATCACAATTAGCATGCCCTAATACACTACGTGTCAGCTTAACAAATTCCACCGGACCACGTCTGATAAAAATTATTACCTTGCCCAAGCTCAGCATAATGGTCCGGTTCCAATTCCACGGCAATTTACACAAACGAACCATTTAATAATTCTTCAAAACACTTCACATTCCATCTTGTCACATATATTCATCATCAAACCGGAGTACCCTCCACATGGGTCTCAACACTATGCAAGCCTAGGCTACACAAGCCTGTTAGGTTACACAAACCACCAATCATGTGCTACCGCGTTATGGCCATGCGTTGTGGTGTTAGAAACCAATTCTTACACAAAGAAAATGGTCAGCGACTTCCTGTTGTGCCCAACACATGAGCACCCTTCTGGACAAGCCCAAACTCCATCTAGCATTCCACCTTCTCATCTTTACCTCCTACATAGATAATTATTGCTTAGATGATACTTCTGGGTCCACCCTGCCCATCACCCTTCTCTTCCATCAATCCCATCCCTGTTTCCCGTTACCCATATACCCACATTTCATAGCTCAAACCATTAATATTTTCACACATACACAGAGAAAAAATTCATCATGATCAAGGTGTGTATTGTCATCATGTCTACCAGTGAGTTTTGGCTCACTAGTGCGGGATTGGATACCCAATTAAATTACTAAGACCTAAGCAAGTCTAAGCAGATTTTACCCAAGACTAGGAAGTCTAAATTTTTTTTTATGTAATATGTGGGCAATGAAACAATTCATGATATCAAGGAATCAAGTATGGCAAACAAATATAACAAAGACAGGGCATGATATCATCATGATTAACAAAGCAGGCAATTTTCAAAACATATCGAGCATGCAATTTTATATTTCAACCAAGATAGTTTAGTAAAACATGGGTAGAAGAATAAGCTAGGGTGTTAACTCGCCTTAATGATCAGTGGACTGAACTTGGCTAGCTTCTGCTTACTCTTCTTCCAAAACCGGCTCGTCTATTATAATAAAGATTTTAGATTGATAGATATTCTAACTATGATATATGCGGAAATGCAAGGCTGAGTATCGATTCTAGACGAAAATGCTAGATTTTGGTTTCTGTGGTGATTAAGGGTGAATTTACCATAATACCCTTAAGAATTCTCCTTTTGGAATAGGTGAATATGCTTCTATATATATCTTTTTTAATATATTCAGAGCCTATTCTATAGATCATTACCTAATTCATTATTTTCCCCGGGTGTAGAGCGTTCCTAGTATTTACTATAATGTTTTAGGAATTTTTAGAGATATTCTACTATTTTTAGTAAATGGATATGTATTTTCAAGATAACCTAAATTAGTTAAATCCGGGAAAAATCCTTTGGAACAGTAATGGACTAAGCCCATCACTTTGCGAGGCGTGCCGGCACGGCGCGACCCAAACCATCGCAGCGCAGCAGGCCGAAACGGCCCGTTCGGTCGCGCGGCCTAGCCGCGGGTGCGACGCATTAGGCGGCGACTACTTCTACAACGGGCGGTACAGCAAGGTGGTAGATGTTAGTATCAGAGTTCGATATTGTGTACGTCACCCAGAATCTCTAAATGAGTAAGACAAGGGGCAGGCACACAATAGGAGGTCATAACCCAGTAGACAAGCAAGCAAGGGAGGGATAAACTTAATGGTAAGTTTATTTAACATATCACTAGCAACATGACTACCTCATTGAGGAATTCCACTTGTGGCCGAGACCCCTTCTTCTGACCCGTATCCTGCTGGCCGCTAAAGCCCCAATTTTACAACAGAACTCTTCGGACCAAGCCGCGCCTTGATCACTCCATCAATGGTGCCCCGAGAGTACGTGAACAGCTAGTACGAAGAGTAGATTCATTTCACCGCACCGATACTTCGATCACTTCTAGACCGGGACATCATCCTATATATACTGGAGATTCCCGACCTTCGCACACCTCCGTTACTCTTTAGGAGGCATCCGCCCCAAATAAACTACCCACCTCTTAGTGTCTCGCCCCCTCCCTCTCCTCAGCCATTTCATTTCGAGTTAAGAAGATGGGAAAGCGCCTTTCTCTTTCTAAGAACAGTGCGTTCTGAGATGTAAAGGGGGAGAGAGGGGATGTGATGATTGAGGTTTTGAATAAGACAACCTGTGCATTTTGGATTGTCCTGGTACTCTCTCTCTCGCACGGAAGAATAGTCGTGTTTTCCATCACTCCGCTCTTATCCTTTTCACAAAGGCCCGAGATTATTAGGATGAACGCTGGCAGGGGTCACTCTACTTGCCGAGGTTGTCCTACAATGGTAAATACACCCAACTCCCCTGCACACCTAATGGCTTCAGATGTTTGGGCTCAGTTAAGAGGGCTATTGGTCAAGACACCAAAGGGTACTTCGAACTTGGAATGAGCATGAAGAGATTAACGAGACTTCTTTCTCTTTTGTGTTTTTTTAGCGGACCGGTCGCGCTTGTTCTCAATGCTTCGTAACGAGTGCTACCCCGACTCCTCTTCTGACTCTGTGAACCTGGGGAATTATCCGCTTAGTCAAAAGTTCCAATATTGATATGTACCTCGACTTATTACCTGACGGTTGGATGCCTTACGAACTTCTTTCAGACTGGCGCCACAAGATGTGGGAAGTGCTTCGTCATCTAAAAGGATGTGGATAAAAGGAGGGATGATAGAAAGCAGGAAAATGAATAAGAAAGATATAGGACTTCCTTATGTATGGTCTATGAGTTACATCACAAAAGACAATGTAATAAAGCATCAATATAATAAAAAATAAAAGAGAATTCGAAATCGTAACTTGAAACAAGAAATACAAATTTTAAGGTTCTTCTGGGACGGAAAGGAGGCCTTTTTCTGATTCTGACGTGTAAGCTACCGCAAAATGAATGAAGGAAAAAGGCCTCAGGATTAGAAAGACTAAAGAGGCATGGAGGGCCGACTACAAGACTACGACTACAATACAAGCCATGAGCGATAACGAAGCCTTCTGCCTTTTTTTCGAAAGCCCCATAACCAGCTATCTTATAGCAGACAACAAAGGCAAGCCTACTCAACTAATCTCATGTAAACGCCTGTTCGCAAAAATCCAAATAGAAAAAGACAACTAATTATTAAACATGCCGTATGATGCGGAAGTCTCACGTACGGTTCCCTGAGAAGGGAGTGGCTACCCACTGGAGCTTCGACCAACCACCAGCGGTCAATTTCGCTTTGGGGCCACCCTGACTCTACCATCATTATAGGGGTATGGGCACAACTCAGGAATGCCCAAATATCCAGACTCTCAGATTCGAAAAACACCAATCTTCGATATTTCCATTTAGCCTATGCCTCCTGAACCGAGCTGGCTGCTGGCTCAACAGGGTGGTGCCTTACTGCACCGTAGATGCACGCGCCTATGAGATAGAATGCAATAGAAACAAGCAAGGATAGCGAACGGGTGCGGAAAAAAGTATAAGCATGAATTGAAACCTCATTGCGCAGGAGAAGGGGGGCATACCTGCAGAAGATAGTAATCCCCCACCCAATAGAAATCTCCCTTAGACAAGGAACAGAAGGGACCAAGAGAATGCGTTGACTAGCCATCGAAAGCGTCAAACTAGAAGGCGCTTCCACTTACGCCGACACGTGGGGCCAAGGGCCTACTGGACAGTGGCACAAAAGCGGATGGCTCACGAAGAAACAGAGGGGAGAGACTGGCATGTGGGTCCCAGCGGCCAGTGGCTCACGCTCGCCGGCGCGCGCTACCGAAGGTAAAACCACGACATGCCAGTGCTAGGGAATTTGCCATTGGGTGTCGATACTACCGACGGGCTCAGGAAGACAACGCGCATCTAATGATGCCAATGGCACGGCCAACGGTGACTGGACGTGGCAGAGCCATTGCCGGCGGCGGCGAAGCGGCTCGGCATCAAACGACGGCGGCGCTACCGTACGCTTTCGGCTAAATTAAAGAGAGAGGAAGCTTCGAAGAGGCAATAGCGTGCTTACCGTGGCCTTGGAACAGAAGGATCATGGCCGAATTGGCTTGACGGCATGCAACCCTGAAACGGCTCCGAGCAAGGCAACGATGATGAGGCCACTCCGGTGAAGCTCTACCCAAATTGGTTGAGGGGAAATCATCGTGAGATGGCTTGGAGTCTATGAGTGAAAACAATCGGGATAGATTGTACCGTAGAGGGAATAATCGTCGGCGACCAATTCGGCTCGGTTTCACTCCGCTCGAGCAATTCCGGTCAATGCGGTTGCTCCGGTGGTACCGGCGTTGCACAGCAAGCACATGACGTTGCCGTGGACGAAGGAGAGGAGGAGGGGACACTCGGGAGCAAATGAAATTCGGGAAAAGGACGATGATCCTCAGGTTCCCATGTGGATTGATTTCCCTTCTGATTGCTCCATTGGACCTTGCACATCTTGACGGTCTTTCGCCGGGTTCGCTTATCCATGGTATCCATAATTTTCATCGGATACACTGAATATGTGAGATTTTCAGATATAGGGCTTTCAGAGACTTCCACATCTTCTTCCGGCAGATGCAGACATTTCCTCAATTGAGATACAGGGAAGACATTATGAATATTGCCATGATTTGATGGTAGGTCAAGATGATATGCTACTAATCCTCTTTGGTTCAAAATTTGATAAGGTCCAATATATCGGGGTGCTAGTTTGCCCTTTTGTTGAACTTGTTGACCACCTCATCGCGGGGATACTTTCAGGTATACAAAATCTCCAGGTTGAAACTTGATCGCCCTTTGACGCTTATCGGCATAACTCTTTTGTCGGGATTGAGCTGTCAATAGCTTCTGCCGGATGATCTTAACCTTTTCTTCCACTTCTTTCAGCGAATCAATACCAAATAGTTGTCCTTCTCCTACCTCAGACCAGTATAGAGGTGTTCGGCACTTATGTCCATGGAGCACTTCAAACGGTGCCATCTGGAGACTAGTTTGGTAACTATTGTTATAGGAGAATTCTGCATAAGGCAACCATTTCTCCCATTCAGTCAAAAATTCCAAAGTACAGGCCCTTAAACATGTCTTTGACAATTTGGATCACTTGCTCAGATTGTCCATCTGTTTGAGGGTGGAAAGCAGTGCTAAAGCTCAAATGAGTTCCTAGAGCAGTGCTAAAGCTCAAATGAGTTCCTAGAGCAGTATGCATTTTCTTCTAGAATTGGGGTGTTAATTGAGTTACTCGATCAGATATTATCCTCTTGGGCATTCCAAGCAGGCACATGATTCTTGCTCGATATAAATCTGATAGCTTCTCACTGCTGTATGTGCTTTTAACTGGCAAAAAGTGTGCTACTTTGGTTAGCCTATCCACAATGACCCAAATAGAATCAAATCCTGACTTAGTACAAGGAAGTCTGACTATAAAATCCATAGTGATTTCGTCCCATTTCCATTCTGGTATATTGATAGGTTGAAGAAGTCCAGCTGGTCGTTAATGTTCTGCCTTAACTAATTGACAGTTATGGCACCTTGTGTATATTTTGCCATATCTCTCTTCATTCTTGGCCACCAGAACTGACACTTTAAATCATGGTACATCTTTGAACTACCAGGGTGAATAGAATAGGGAGTGTCATCAGCCTCCGATAAGATGGTCTGCTTTAAAGGTTCATCATGTGGCACGTAAATCCGATCGTGCATCCAGTAAACTCCATTGTCATAAGGGTAGTTTGCATCGGGAGTTGCTAGGACAGGAGTTCTAGTTAGCCTATTCTTCAATTCTTGGGAACTCTCTTTGCAAGCTTCTGTCCAGACAAATCGAACATATTTTCTGAGAAGCTAAGTCATAGGTCATGAGATCTTCGAGAAATCCTAAATGAATCGGCGATGATATCCAGCTAATCCTAGAAAACTTCTGACTTCCGTGGTATTAGTGGGTGTTGGCCAATCAGCCACTGGTGCTATCTTCGCTGGATCTACTTTAAATCCCTTGGCCGATATGATATGTCCAAGAAAGTTGATATCATCTATCCAAATCTCACACTTGCTGAACTTGGCATAAAGCTTGAACTCCCTAAGCTTTTCCAGGACTAATCTTAAATGTTCAGCATGTTCGGTTGCATTCTTGGAGTATATCAGGATATCGTCGATGAATAACACCACAAATTTATCAAAGAATTACATGAGAATTTTATTCATTATGTTAACAAAATGTGCAAGGGCATTAGCTAAATGAAAGGACATAACTAAATACTCGAATAGACCATACCTAGTGGTGAAGGCAGTTTTAGGAATGTCCTCCTTCATCTTCACTTGGTGATAACCAGAGCGAAGATCAATCTTCAAGAAACAGTGGGCTCCCTTAAGTTGATCAAGCAGATCATCAAGTCTTGGCAGAGGATACTTGTTTTTGATAGTAAGCATTCAGAACTCGATAATCCACAACTAGTCTTCGACTTCCATCCTTCTTCTCCACAAACATAGTTGGTGATCCCCAGCTAGATGAGCTTGGTCGAATCAACCCTTGACCTTGCAATTCTTCTAACTGCCTCTTCAATTATGTCAATTCTACAGGGTTCATCTGATAGTAAGACTTATAAATTGGAGTCGTTCCCGGTACCAACTCTATGGCAAATTCCATATCTAAATCTCTATCTGGTGGAATTCCAGGAAGTTCTTTGAGGAATAAGTCTAGATATTCTTTCACTACTGTTACTTGTGAAGGATGATCCTTTTTGAGGTGCCATACGGCACGACCCCATCTAAACGGCCCATCGACCTTCCATGTCATATCATATCCTTCTTCTCGGACGAGATGCACTTCTCTTTTAACACAATCGAGAACTCCTTGATACCGTTTCAACCAATCCATACCTATAATAACATCTATCCCTTGGCATGGCAAAACCAAGAAGTCAAAATGTAACCTATGTTTTTCCTTACTAATCTCCACCCAGGGACAAGCTTTTTTAAACCGTAATTGTTCCATTTGGGGTTCTAATAACTAAAGGCTTATTTAATGGATATGTATCCAATTCATGCTTATCTACGCAAGCTTGGGTTATGAATGTATGAGATGCACCATAATCAAAAAGTACTTGCACAGGATTGCAATTGATAGCAAACATACCCATCAAGACTCCTGGTGCCTCTTCAGCTTCTTCGACAGCAATATGGTGCAGCTGACCATGACTCGGAATTGTTGGTGGAGCAGAATTGCTGATCCCACGACCTTTTCCGCGCCCTTGGGGCATTGGCGCGCGGGGAATAGGTCGATTGTCAGGAGCTTGCCTATTCTCTGGACAATTTGCCGCAAAATGACTAGACTTGCGACATCTGTAACACACTCCAGGTGCTATTGGTTCTAACCTGACCGGCCTTTGCTGCTGGTTGTACTGTCTCTCTTGATAGTTGCCACTTGGAAAGAATCTTTGATTTGAGGACTGAGCTGAAAACTTATAGCGTTGTGGTTGCGGAACATAGGCCTCTTGAATTGGGGTTGTCTTGGTGCAGGTGGTCTACTGGATCCCAAACTTCCTTGGGCAATCATCTTCCTCTTCCTACTCATCTCTAGGCCACGTAGATCATTTTCTACCACCATGGCCTTGTTGATCACGTACTGGAAATCTTTGAAATCCGGCAATAACATCCTTGGCCGAAGTGGTGGATACAAACCCTTAATAAATCAATCCACCTTTTTGTCCTCATTGACTATGTCTTGAGGGACATATCTGGCCAACTGATTGAATTTAGTGAGGTATTCTTGAACCGTCATATTACCTTGCTTTAATGCCCTGAATTCCATCTTCTTCCTCCGCATAACTCCCCTTGGAATGTAATTATTGCGGAATGCCCTTTCGAATTTCTCCCAAGGGATGTCCTTAGCCATCGGTTCATCCAAGATTACTTCTTCTTCTTCTGATAGCAGCACTTGATCAGGATCACTGGAGGCAGGTTTATATTGAATACCATGTCTTGCTTCTCTATTTTGAGGGCGAGATGAAGTTGCAGCGGTTGTTCCCGGATCCATGTCTGGGGCTCTGCCTACCAGATAATTCTCCCACCAGTGGAAGCGGCACCATCAAGTTGATGTGTCGCTAAAAGAACCATGTCTCTGGCGGGACATCTGATCAAAGCCAATTTTCTCTTGATTGCCTTCAAACAGTCATCGGCGTCCATTGGTTTGGTAGCATGAGTAAAAACTAGGGGCTTGGTACGTGTAAATTCTCCCAGTCTAGAGCCAGTCTACACCGGTGGCTCCGGTTGCTGCCTTTGATTAGTCATCAAGGCACCAAACATTTGAGTCTGATATGCCAATACTTGCTCCATGGTGGGGTTGCCTGCTGGAGGCGATGGCAACCTCACTGTCCCCCGTGAATTTCTTGCTAGTGCATTCTGGCCAGCACCAACCTGTGGTCTTGGATCGGCCATTCTACATTCACAAAAAGTCACCGCAGAATTTTAACAACATGGCATATTGCAAGTATTAAAAGGCAGGCGAATGGAAAACGGAAACATGAAATATTTACAGAAATTTGTTTGAAAGACAACAGAAGTTTAATAGGATATCCATCGTCTAATAGGATATCATTTATTTATAATACAACCCTGGAGAAACTGCACGCAGGCAGTGATATGATAAATAGATTTCTAGCAACAACCTCCTCCAGACCAGGGATTACAAAACCGGCGGTCTTCTCCGAACCGCGAGTGGCGCGGAGCCGGTTAACCGACGGTTAACCGCGGTTTTGCCCGGTTTTGGTCTCAAATTACAGAACCGCTGTTCGGCAAAATTTGTTGCGGCTAGCCGCGGTTTTAGGCGGTTAACCGCGGTTTTGTTGCGGCTAGCCGCGGTTTTGGTACTGAAAATTGCTGGACAAATGGAAAAATAAGAAAAAATACAATTAATAGAGACATACACGATATATGCTATGCTATATT
>SPJY01014824.1:0-27018 GCA_005191435.1 Raddia distichophylla
TCTCTGATGGCATGGTTCTTCGGCTGCGTCGTGCTTTATATGGGCTTAAACAAACTCCCCAAGCCTAGTTTCAATGCTTTTCTGCAATTACTCAGCTCCCCAAGCTCAACAAGCTCCCCAAGCCTACTCAGCTCCACTATAGTCATCTTCGTGTTTTATGCTATCTGCGTGGCACGATTTCTTGTCGTCTTTTCTTTCCACGCACCAACTCTTTTCAGCTTCATGCTTACTCCGATGCTACCTGGGCTGCTAGTGACCCTTCTAATAGCCGGTCTCTTTCTGCTTATTGTGTTTTTCTTGGTGGTTCTCTCATTGCTTGGAAGACAAAGAAGCAGAATGCAGTTTCACGTTCGAGGCTGAGTTGTGTGCTGTGGCTATGTTGACGGCAGAGGTTACTTGGCTGCGTTGATTACTTGAGGATTTTGGTGTTTCTGTCCCTACACCAACTCCTCTTTTGCCTGACAGCACAGGAGCTATTGGTATTGCTCGTGATCCAGTAAAGCATGAGCTTACTAAGCATATTGGTGTTGATGCTTCTTATATGAGGTCACAGGTTCAGAATCAGGTTGTGGCTCTTCAGTATGTGCCTTCAGAGGTCAGCTAGCAGATTTCTTTACGAAGGCACAGACTCGACAGCATCATAAGTTTTTCCTCTCCAAACTCAGCATTGTTGATCCACCCTGAGTTTGAAGGGGGTGTTAAAGATATATATGGGCTGTGTATATGGACCTGGCCCGTTCTTTAGTTGTATTAGGGTTTTCTAGCCTTTTCCCTTTTGCCCTTGTACTCTGTATATATACTGGCCCTTTGGCCTCTAGATGAATACAAGTGCCATTCTTGACAGGTAGTTCTTTAGCACTACATTTTTGTACAGGGCAAAATCCAAGGTTCCTAAAAGGGTCGAGAGGGTTGTAAGGGTCCAACAATTACAAGTACTATTTTAGAGTTGTGTTTAAAGGATTTGTAGTCAGTTTCACCAAATCTTGTCCTCTTGTCATGGTTGCATCATTGTCTTTATTTAGTTTATTGTACGAGATTCATCTACGTTATTCTTAATCAATGTTAGCCTAAACGCTAGTCAAAGTGCTAGACGGATACATACAGACTAGAGACTAGGCGGACTAGACGGAGACTAGGCGGCCTAGTCTTTTTTATTTTTTCCAAAAATATAAAAAATATTATTATCCAACTGATCATATACATCATTTTACAACTCCAAATATATGACTTATCCCTTAAATTAAATACACAAAATACATATATAGACATATTAAGCATGAAAATTGAGAGAATCGGTCTCATAAAGGCATTGACTCATAATCATTACTCTAGTGTGTACGATTTGGAGATTGGAGAGAGAAAAACCCTAGTGCGTAATGCCTCTTCACATATTTGGGCCATGGGTGGGCTGGTTCACTCAATTCACCGGCCTGGCCATCCCCTAGCTAGTCGGTCACTAGGCGCCGACTAGACCACCCCAAGCCCGCTGTCGGGGATAGAATTACGGCCTATTGCCATGGCCCACTCCCTGACGGCCCAATCGAACAGCCTGCCAGAGTCCAGTTCCCTGGAAGGTTCTATCTGGCCCATATGCACTCTGCCGAACAGCCTCCTGGCTGGCACGGTGCGTAACGGCCAAGGGATCTTGTTTGAGTCCGTCTCGAACAAGAGTTCTGCACGGCTACGTGAAGACCCGGACGTAGTTTCCCGGATTGGATTAGGAGTCGGTTACTTGGCTGCGTTGATTACTTGAGAATTTTGGTGTTTCTGTCACTACACCAACTCCTCTTTTGCCTGACAGCACAGGAGCTATTGGCATTACTTGTGATCCAGTAAAGCATGAGCTTACTAAGCATATTGGTATTGATGCTTCTTATACGAGGTCACAGGTCAGAATCAAGTTGTGGCTCTTCAGTATGTGCCTTTAGAGGTTCAGCTTGCAGATTTCTTTACGAAGGCACAGACTCGACAGCATCATAAGTTTTTCCTCTCCAAACTCAGCGTTGTTGATCCACCCTGAGTTTGAAGAGGGTGTTAGAGATATATATGGGCTGTGTATATGGGCCTAGCCCGTTCTTTGGTTGTATTAGGGTTTTCTAGCCTTTTCCCTTTTGCCCTTGTACTCTATATATATACTGGCCCTTTGGCCTCTAGAAGAATACAAGTGCCATTCTTGACAGGTAGTTCTTCAGCACTAGATTTTTGTACAGGGCAAAATCCAAGGTTCCTAAAAGGGTCGAGAGGGTTGTAAGGGTCCAACAATTACATGTACTATTTTAGAGTTGTGTTTAAAGGATTTGTAGTCAGTTTCACCAAATCTTGTCCTCTTGTCATGGTTGCATCATTGTCTTTATTTAGTTTATTGTACAAGATTCATCTACGTTATTCTTAATACAGTCCACGCATGTGCCACACTTGCAATATCATATCCAAATCCCAAGGCTGCTGCGCATAGGAAGGGTTACTAGAGTCCAACAGTTGGGATTGCAGAAGGAAACCGGATTTTAGTACAGTTCCTATGTTTGGTATTTGAATGTCTCCGGCTTAGGTGACTGAGATTCTGCACGTCTCAATCATTACTCCCAGGCACCAGCCATTGGGAACAAGGGGGGTGTCCTATATGAACAAATAAAACATACCTCTGTAACAAACACATTGACCTAACCAAAAGAATAAGCACATTGACCTAGTTGAACAAATGAAATATACTAATGGAACAAACACTTTGAACTAGTGGAACAAATCAAACAAACTGAACATGCACATTGAACTATACGAACAGAACATGCACATTGAACCTGACAATAAATAGCGCAATGAAAAGTTCCTGCATGGCAGCGCTGCGCTGGCGAGTATAGTTCAACTTGAGGACCACGGCTGTTTTCTTGTGGTGGTGGGGAATCATCATTTGTCGTTTTTTCTTACAGCATGCAGTTTTATGTATTGCCGGTTAGTAAATTTGTAGCTTGGTCGGGTTCATTGTATTATTGTGTTGTATGGGTAAGCTAGTCTTCTGGCTGCTGTGTGGCCATATAAATTTATCTCCTCTTAACGAATCACGTGCCTGGGCATATTTCCAAAAAAATGAACGACTTGTAGGTTGGGATTACAATGGTCTGCTAAGAACGCCTGAATCCTATTATCCTAAAACTCCAACTTATCTCACACCCTTAAAAAGCAAACATTGGATTAATTAACTTCATCCGGCCAGCCATTTCCCGTTCCCACCCCCTCATTTTACTATTATATATATATAGAGAGAGAGAGAGAGAGAGGAAAGCTAGTGTGCACCCGGGAGCACGGGAGCACGGATCTCTCCGTGCTCCCAACGCGTTTTCGAAATCCAAAATGTCTAACAACTGATCCGAAACGTTGATCTTGTTCGTCTCACTGAAATGTAGCCAGTGACCAAGTTTCGTATTTTTTTGAATTTATTTATTATTTGTTTCCTATTTTCAAAAATTAGCTTTTTTGGATGCAGCACGACTAATTGGAAGGCTGATTTTTGAAAATAGGAAACAAATAGTAAACAAATTCAAAAAAATACAAAACTTGGTCACTGGCTACATTTCAATGAGACGAATAAGAACAACGGTTCGGATCAGTTGTTAGACATCTCGGATTTCGAAAACGTGTTGGGAGTACGGAAAGATCCGTACTCCCGGGTACACACTAGCTTTCCTCTATATATATATATATAGCATCCAAATGTCACACATGTACCACAGAATTTCATACCAGACTAGTAAATTCTTGAAGAGGCATGTCATCAATTCTGGTGCGGGCTGTAGGCCCGGCTATTATCTCCAGGATTACAACACCCAAGCTGAATATGTCAAACTTCGTTGAGCGAATACTGTTGCCCACATATTCTGGTGGCATGTATCCTCTGCAGGGCATCATAAATATAGCACACACAATGAATAAGCAGTAAGTATATTTCGGCCTTGTAGAAAAGGATATGCATTCACATAGGCGCTGAACTTACAATGTTCCATGTATACCTTCTGTGCTCCTGGTTTGCTCCAGGATCTTGGACAAACCAAAATCTGCAAGTTTTGGCACCATGTTGCTATCAAGCAATATATTGTCAGGTTTGAGATCCAAATGGTACATAGGATTTTTTAATCCCATGTGAAGGTATTTTAAACCCTCGCAAGTTCCCTTAATGATATTATACCGTGTCTGCCAGTCAAGTCCATGGCATTCATCTGCACAAGTGAATGAATCCAATTTTATGAAGTGGGCAAAAATAGTAAAAAAAATTAAAAAAATGATGAGGCATCGACATACCACACAGATGTTTTTGAAGGCTCCCATTGTGCAAATACTCAAAGCAAAGTGCTCTATGTATCTTTTCAGCAAGTACTGGTACTCCCTCGTGCTCTATATATTCATGATGAGTATCATAACAATAGCCAATTAACTGTACAATGTTTGGATGACTGAGAATTCTAAGCTTTTCAAACTCATCCTGGAATCGCATGTCGTCAAGTCCTGGGTCCTTATCTCTTAGCATCTTCACGGCAATCTCTTCACCATTTTCGTGTACACCCTATTAATGATAATTCATAAGTACTCAACTGACAAAATGTGTTGTCCTGTGTAGTTTGCTGTGGCATATTGCTACAAGCCTACAACTGAATATGGTGTGACAACATAAATGGGGCAAGATGTATGTTGGACATCCCGCTGTTATATGGACAAACCACGCTGATAATCTTACCCTGTAAACTGTTCCAAATGTGCCTTGGCCAAGTTTCCGCTTCTCAGAGAATTTATCTGTAATTTGTTCTAATAGTCCTATTGTTAGATCTGGATGCCTCATTATTGTATATTATGTAACTTGTTGTCCTTGTTGTTTGGTGCTTCTCTGCAACATAACTAATTAAAGTAAGAACATGCTAATCTTGTACGGATAAACAAGTAGTGTTTTTACCTACATGAACAGCTGCTTGATCAAACTCCTTCCCTTGTTGTAAGGAACCTAAGGCCAAGAGGGGGGTGAATCGAACTATTTCAAATTTTAACTTTATTTGCACTTAGTCACTTAGCCAAATTAAATCACACAGCTAGCGCGTGGATTCCTACACAAGTCTAGTAAGCGGAAGCAATCAAGTCACAAGTGTAGGAGGCATGAAGACACTCACAGACAGTGGATATCAAGATGCGGTAAATAAGCGAGACAGAGAGGCACAAACCGATCTTTTTATCGAAGTTCGGCGCGCAACACATGCGCACCTACTCTCCG
The DNA here is from genome assembly GCA_005191435.1 of Raddia distichophylla. NCBI lineage: Eukaryota > Viridiplantae > Streptophyta > Magnoliopsida > Poales > Poaceae > Raddia > Raddia distichophylla. Next base: position 5,252 of record SPJY01014824.1, read on the forward strand.
TTGAGGAAGTTCACCACACTGGTGAACCGAGACGCACGTCCCTAATCCTCAATCCACCCGATGGTAGCTCTTCACCAACACATGGTAGGTGGGCTTCAAACCTTCACATGCGGATGAGTTCTTCCACACGCGGAAGTGACCCCCGACACACGGAAGTGACCCCTGACACACGGAGGGTTTAGGGTTGGTGTAGTCGTACGGTTGACGAAGCTCGTGGCGTGGCGACGATCTCCTGGCGATGAAGTCCCAAAAGCACAAGACGGAGACCGCACCTCACCACCTCACCTTCTCTCCCACCATGGGGCTAGGCCAAGACCACCATGGGAGAAGGGGCAAGACTTGGGGATGGTTGAGAGGAGGTGGGGGGCACCTTCTTCCTCTTCCTCTCTCTTTCTCCCTCTCTCCTTCACTCAATCTCTCAAGCACATGGAACCCTAAGAGGTGGAACCATGGAAGGAGCTCTCTCTCAAGGCTTGGGCTTGAGGATGGCTGCAAATGAGGCTCTCTCAACTTCCCCACGAGCTGGTGACCCCCTATTTATAGAGCTCCTCTCGAAACCCTAGATCAAGAGGCAACGGACGGCTCAGATTCGCTCCCGCGCTTCAGATTGATCCATCGGACCCAGTCCGGTGACCGTCGGACCCGGTCCGATGAGCTCGCCCGTATAGATCTGGGTTTGATTGCACTCCGTCAGACCCGGTCCGGTGACCGTCGGACCCGGTCCGATCACGTTTACTGTAGCACCGAATCTGTCCGTCGGACCCGGTCCGAAGGACCATCGGACTCGGTCCGACAGGGGCGACTGTGTAGGGGTACTTAGCCGGATTTGGCAAGCGACTTCGTCGGACCCGGTCCGGTGACCGCCGAACCCAGTTCGATGGGCTCTTTTCTTCTTTACCGGACCCAGTCTGGAGATCTTTAGACCTAGTCCGACAGAGAGGTGGTATTTTGGGACTAAGCCATATTTCGGTTTGTGCATTCATCGGACCCGATCCGAAGGTGGTCGGACCCGGTCCAACAGAGGCGTTTGTGTTTAGGAGTTAGCCACATTTGGTTTGACTCCATCGGACCCGGTCCGAAGGTGACCGAACCCGGTCCGATGTGGCTGTTTTCTGCAGCCCTTTGGATTTAGCCTCTCTCGACCCTAGGACATCCGAAAAGCCACGAAAACTGTCTCTCATTTTTCTCTCGCTTTCCACGTCACTCACTAGGGTTGTTGGGCTATGTTGTCGTCTTGTGGACTCGGCGGGAGTTTTGAACGAGCTCGACGGGAAGTTTCACGCCTACCCAGAAATATCTGCCTAGGGAGACTTAGCAGCTATGCAACCTGGGGACAGCTGGCTCTCGAAACCCTCTTGAACTAAGACAGGTGTACCCGGTTCCCGAACCTTCTCAACTACCCCAGATATGACCTAACCAGGTGAGCCTAACCCCGAAGACCCCTACTCGCAGATTGACTCGTGCTCATGCTCTGTGGGACCTGCAACCAGACGGAGATTGGGCTCCTTTGCTTGATGGGCCTAGACGGCTACACACACACGCAAGAAACAAAAGAAACTAGCAAATAAGGCCATAATCTTGGCGTGATCCGTCCAGAAGCCCAGTTGCCATCAATTACCAAAATCCATTAAGCCCATGGGAGGCTTGCTCTTACACCTGTACTACTAGCTGGGGTGATCATCGATAGTTCCTTTAGTCATATATATAGCATGGACAAATTAAAGAGAACAACGAAGACCGGTTTTTCGCAAACAATAATGGATCAATATCATGATAGAATAGAGTCGTAGGAGGATGCACCATGATTGATGGGAATATTATAGCACCTGACAAAGGGGTGCCCATGCCGCGAGGGTCAAGGTGGCTTCGTCCAGTCGAGGCCCGGAAATTAGGGCTACCCAGAGTGGGCAGTCGTGGCCTGTTAGGCCTAAGAGAGGGCAAGCCTACCGGCGGAGCCCCTAGCTCGAAGGACCTTTTAGAGCCCTTCAAACCCTTGTTGCCGTTCTTAGGGGTGTAATCGAGTTGAATAAGGTCAGATAGTGTCGGATCCAGATACAAATCCATATTGTCGGATGTGGACACAGATACGGATGTTTCAGATACCACGGTCACGGATATTATCGGATATGGAAACGGATAGTTTGTTATTATTCATATTTTTTGAAATTATCATTTTTCTTTCGGATTATTATACGGATACAGATACGAAAACGGAACGGATAATAGTTAGATATCCATCAAATTATCCGAATCACTATCCACCGGATTCGATCGGTCGGAAAGTATCCGTTAGAGTTATACCCCTAGTCGTTCTGCCTCGCAAGGGTCATGACTACAGGGCCAAGAAGGCGTGGCCGACCAAGAGATCTCAAGCGATCGTCCTCGAGGGCAAGCGAGAGGAGAACATCTCCTCCCGGTCAGCACCTCCGTCACCCGATACAGGCCAGGCCACATCCGGCACTCTGATCAAGAGCGAGGCACAATGATGCAAGGTCGATCACAACCACCGAGGAGAGCAGGATGGGCCCACCAGCCAAAGGACCCGCCCAACGTTAGGGTGGTTGTAGTTTTTACCTTACTACCCTTATGTGGGTCCACTTGTCGGGGGCAAGAGCACATGCAAATATCCTCAAAGAGTAAATTGCACTGTAGCCCCCGGAAGTTGGCACCATGTTTCACTTAGCCCCCGGAAGTTGTAAATTACTTTGCCGGGCCCTGGAAGTTGGCACCGTTTGCACCACAGGCCCTAAAGTTGGCACCGTTTGCACCACCGTTATATCCACCGTTAGATGATGACGTGGCGCTGACGTGGCATTAAAAAAGCAGAAAAAAAATTAAGAATAACCTAAAAAATTCAGAAAAATCATTTAAAAAAATAGAAAAATTCAGAAAAAAATTCAGAAAAATCATAAAAAAAATTCAGAGAAATCATAAAAAATCATTAAAAAAATCAGAGAAATCATAAAAAAAAATTCAGAGAAATCATAAAAATTCATAAAAATCATAAAAAATTCAGGAAAAACATAAAAAAACTCAGAAAAATAAAAAAAAAATTTAGAAAATCATAAAAAATTTAGAAAATCGTAAATAATAATCAAACACGCCTGCTCCCTGCGTTGACGAGCTACATGCATGCACTGATTGCACTTGATTCGGCGAGATCGATGGATGTTAGCACTCGAAACAGTCGATCCCTACATACAAACTGTACATTCATACTTGCCCAAGTATCTCCACAGGGCGCGCGTGCGCCTCCGTTTGGTTGGCTTCAGCACATACTGTATACGGCATGCCATGCATGCGTGTACTGCTTGTCTGATTTTTTATGATGTTTCTGATTTTTTTTTATGATTTTTCTGAATTTTTATGATTTTTCTGAGTTTTTTATGTTTTTCTTGAATTTTTTATGATTTTTCTGAGTTTTTAATGTTTTTCCCGAACTTTTTATGATTTTTCTGAATTTTTATGATTTCTCTGAATTTTTTTATGATTTCTCTGATTTTTTAATGATTTTTCTATTTTTATGATTTCTCTGAATTTTTTTAATGATTTTTCTGAATTTTTTATGATTTTTCTTTTTTTTTTTATGATTTTTCTGAATTTTTTAGGTTATTCTTTTTTTTCTGCTTTTTAATGCCACGTCAGCACCACGTCATAATCTAACGGTGGTGCAAACGGTGCCAACTTTCAGGGCCTGTGGTGCAAACGGTGCCAACTTCCAGGGCCGGGCAAAGTAATTTACAACTTCTGGGGGCTAAGTGAAACATAGTGTCAACTTCCGGAGGCTACAGTGCAATTTTCTCTATCCTCAAAACAAGCTACACCAGGCGGTAAATTGTAACATGCATGCATGCATGAACCCTCTTCTTGAAGGTCCTTGCCAGTTCAACTCTTCTCCCTAAGCTTGGACCCTCTTCTTGAAGGTTCCTGCCAGTTCTGTCTGGCGTACGTAAGTGCATAGCCAAGTTTTGCGCCAACAATGATGCAGGGTTTAATTAACTGTTTTAGTAGTTGGCAGCAACATACAGGATGAGCAAATAGATTTGAGAATAAGGGAAGCAGGTATAATATTGTTGACAGCAAAACGTGTCCGACCAACACAAGCCAATCAACAATAGGAATGGAGTCACCCGGTAGTGATGCTTTTGATTACAAAGGATTGCCACATGAATACACGGCAAGCACTAACAAAACACTTCAGTCTCTTTGGCCCAAAGTAACAAAACACATGTGTATGCTCACAGTACACGTGCAATGTCTTTCACGGTGATGACGAATTGACGATGGACAAGGCAGCTATAGCAGATTTCACGGCAGCAAGGCGGCAAGCACCCAGGCAGCAATGGCAGTGATGAACAGGACGACAGCGGCAGAGAAAACTGACCAAGAAGGCAAATTTCATTGGAGGAACGAGTGATTTACGAGCAAACCACCAAAATTTTCCGTTTTCGTGGACGAACAATAACAATTTAAAAGCAAATCGTTAAAGAACTATGAACCCAAGATCGAAAGTAAAAACAAAAGGTAGATGCAAAATTAGATTGCCTTGGGACTCCAATCGACCTTAACCCTATGCAAAATTAGAACGAAAGTAAAAACAACCAGTTTATGTTATGTTTGGAAGAAATCTGACTTAAATCGGCATAAAATGGAGCTCGAGTCGGCCCAGCAGCATGCCACTGGGCATAGACTTGGACTTTCAGGAGCACTGGAGTATCCGCTAAGTGTTAACCCTAGGCATCGGATCATCCGGTTAGTTCAGCCCCAAGGCCTACCAAAACAACAGAGCCTCGGCAAAAATGCGGACCACATGTGGTAGTCACTGACAGACGCATCGAACCATCCGATGGTCTTCACACAGAAGACTCCCGAGTCCCAAGTCTTATCAATCATTGGACGATCCGCTGCCCAAAGCGGATCGTTCGGTCTGTGCAAACCCCGACTTGCATGTTTTAACGAACTGGAGATCCACTGCTCAAGCCGAAGCACCAGACCATACGGTCTGTGGTGTTTCAGGCCTTCTGCATAGACTCAACTATGGACTGACCGGAGGATCCACTGGTGTTATGTAATCAGCACCAGATCGTCCGGTCAGTTGAAAAATATTGTCCTGACTCAATTTGTTTTTTCAATTAACTTTTCAATGGTTCAATTTGTTTTTCCAAAGTAGTCACCGTTTCAACTCTAATTTTCTAGGGTGTCAAAGTTGGCTGTCAACACATATATGGCTAGAAGTACCAGGGGCAGATACAAGGGGGTGCTAGCAGGGACTTGGCCCCCCAAAACAAAATGGTAAACCCCTTAATACCCATATGCCTATAATTAGCCTATTAATCCATTAAATAGCTAAGTGATTAAGTATGAAACAATGATTCGAAAGAAACAACAAAATAAGATCAAACTACACACAGTTTACCCTTGGCTAACCCTTCGACAACTGCCCAACTAGTCATATGCTGTTATTTTGTGTCACCATAAGCACTAGTCAACATATAACACGTACAGCTACCGCTCATGACTCTTCTTCCATCATCTCCTCAGCAGAATTTGTGAAACACAAGTGGGCACGATCTGATGGTATAATCTTCCTAAATAGTGTTATGTGCGCAACTACGGAGATTGTAGTGGTGCATGGGTCGACGGATTGGAGGTCGAGGACGACGTCGAGAAGGCGCCGTCGTATGTGAGAGGTAGAGAGGAGAGAGATTAGGGCAAAAGAAATAATCTTCTGCTTGCTTTATTTCTTGACCTCATCGGGCTTTAAATAGCCATGAATACATAGGATTTGGAAACAGGCTCGATAGATAAACTTGGAAACTAACTTTATCCATGGTTATCAAGTCGTCGACTAATCGTCGACTAGTCGCCGACTAGTCGTCCAGTCGATCCGTAGATGGCGACTGGTGGCGGCGACTCGACTTAGATGGCAAGTCGGGCGACTTGCCATCGACTAGCCGTCGACTGGACCGAGCTAGGCGAGTGGCTTGCTGGTCAAAGCAGTGGGTAAAGTCCTGGCGTAGGGGAGCCGCCGCTGCCGCCGGCCGCCGCCGTCCAGATCGAGCTAAGGAATACGCCGCCGCCCTCCAGATCGAGCTGAGGAAGAGGCCGCCGCCGTCGTAGGGGAGCAGCTGCTACCGCCGCCGCCGCCGTCGTAGGGGAGCCGCTGCCACCGCCGCGCACTCCAAATCGAGTCGCCGCCGCGGGGATGCCACCGCCGTCGCCACCGCGCCCTCCAGATCGAGTCGCCGCCGTGGGGATGCCGCCGCCGCGCCCTCCAGATCGAGGCTTGTGGTGCGTCGCTGAGAGGGGGAGAGAGTGAGGAGGCAGAGTGGCAGCTGGATGGGTGGTGAGAGGAGAGAGGAACGGGAGTATATGTGAAGCTAGGGTTTGGTAATTGGTACTGATTGTTGGGTTGGTTGTTAGGCTGGCCCAGTTACAGATTGAGCTATGTTAGGAAGGAGAATGGAGATTGAATTGGCCCATCAGTCTAATTCTTTTTTCTTATTGGCAAGTTGACGACTAGTCAACTGACTAGTCGACTAGTCGACAAGTCGGTCCCTGCTCGACTCGACTCGACTTACCGACTTAATAACCTTGACTTTATCAATCCTTCTAGGAAACGAACTCTTGATAACTAACTAGGAAACGGACTCTCGACTTTGGAAACTGACTCAACCCAAACCAACTAGGACACAAACTCATGAGACGTGCCCAACCCTAGGCCCACACGCAGCACATCAAGTTCTTGCTAGCCGAACCAGACAAATAGTCTCCCACATTGTTTCTCTGGTAGTCTCATTGAAAAGATTGTCTTAGTTCCTTCAAATCTTTGCATTTCTAAATTATAGTGATGGTTGGCAATTCAGTCTCAGGTCATGATTTGTCTTCAGCTTAATAACTTGTTTTAAGACATTTCTTCACTGTTTTTCTAATTATCGTTTTATGCTTAATTAATTAACATTCGTCGTTTTATTTCCTTGCATTTATTATTACTCCCCTTGATCTTCCTTACTTCATTATATGCGATAAAAGACAATCGAAATGGCCTATACACAGTGGCCAGAGTCCCAGACAGGTTAATCACATCTGCAGACCGTGAGACAATTAGACAAATGTTTGAAACAAATTTGGACCTAGGGCAGCAGGCCCAATCCATGACATACCTAACTCAATCTCCTCTTTCGCTCGACCCCTTCCCTGTGCGCCTGTGAACTGCCACCCCGCCCCTCCGCCTGCGCCTCCCCTACCACACCTCATCATCCACATGGCCACATCCCCGCCAGCCACTCCTTGCCCCCCGTCGTTCCACCTCCGCCAACCACACCTCACCCGCCATCGCTCCGCCTCCCCTCCCTGTTGCCCCGCCTCTCACCACACCTTCTCTCCCCTGCCACCCCTTCTCTTCCCTGCCGCTCCTCCATACCCCATCCCAACCCTTCCTCTTACTGTAGCAAGAGGATAAGTAGGGATGGTGAATAGACGTGTCACAGTTGGGCATTGGATGAGTAGTAGATGATGAATAGATGGGCTATAATTGGGCATGGGATGGGTAAAGAATGGTCCTTGAATGGTACATATTAATAGTACCTTAATTTGGGTAGCGATTGGGAGATGGAGTGGCACCGCTCTTAGCAACTTAGGTGTGGTAATGTTAGAAAAAATTGGTCATGAACCAAACAAGCACAGTCCGCTCTGGAACCGACGAATTGCGAAGGCTGGACCGGCTGCGGATCTGTGGCTGCCCACCTTTCACCACCGGCATCGAGTGCGACGGATCTGTGGCCGCAGAGGCACTTACCGGGCAAGGAGGCACTGGCGAGGACGAATGAACACGGGAACCAGGGTTCGGGGAAGGAAAAAAAAAGGGCACAGGGTCGGATCTGGGGGGGGGATTTGGCTGCCTGGGAAGGCGGTGGCGAGCGGCGGTCGCCCTGAGATTCTCACTCTCACTCATAGATGGGCTTGATGAAAATTAAGCAAGATTCCCTCAAAGGGGGGCTCGTTCCAGATTAGGGACGGAAGGCAAATTAAAGTGTTCTTGATGCATCACTCCGGTAGGGACGTTGATGAGGATTTGATTGCCCTCGAGAACAATCTAGCATGTTGATCTAAAGGCACAAGCTTTCTAATGTACAAGAAAATATGAACGTCAGGGTGGCGTTTTCGCTAGAATAGCCAGCAGTGTAAGAGCAAAATTGTCGGGAAGGCAGTAAGAACTAAGCAAGTTCTGATGAGCAGACCGACCTGAAGAAGACCTTCTTGGAGCGAAGGCCTGGACGCTGGCGAGATGCAAAGCTGCCGACGGAAGACGAATGGACTGAGGGTGGTGTGTGCATACTGCACGGACGAAGAATCCTGTCCTGTGCATGCTTTGATGTTGACTTCACTTGACGCAGCCAGAAAATTGCTCTCGCGCCACCTTCGTCATATGGGCCGTTTGTTTCAGATTAAATTAAATTAAATGAAAATTTGTTGTTTTTTTATAAGCCAAATGATGTAATGTTTTGTAATCATTCTTGTGGGGTTTTAAATAGTATTTCTTAAAGTTTGTAAAATATTTTTTTTCATAATTTTTTAACTCGTTAAAACGTATTTTGAGGAGGTTACAAATTTGCTACAGTAAAACGCAACTCTACATTAATCTGAAACAAACAAGGCAATATGGCTATGGAAAAACGAAAATTCCAATCCACATGCACATTCAGTTCCAGACGCATTCATAACCATCCGATGCATTTTGGGATCGACGCCCATCAGCGAGGGTGAGCGATAGACGCGGCGAGTTAGTGAGGCAGCGATATTCATTCACCTATAGGCTGTTTGATTGCCTTCTCTCACGAGCTTGGCCCGTCCGACTCAGCCAGGCAAGTGAGATACAGAATGTGCAGATGCAGAGACAGTGTCTGGTTGATTGTTTATTAGACGAATATTTTGAAATTTATATTACGAGTGTGGTCTAGTTTTGTTCGAAAAAATGTCAGAAATCCATTTTTATAATTGGTTCGGTAATCAGATATGCTAGTAAAAAGATATAAACAAAAAAGGAAAAAGAAAAACTTACCTGCTACGTGGCAGCCCATGCATGGCTTGCTATAGTGACTCACTGTGGCCCCATGCGCAGAACACGAGGCCGGCATGCGTTGCATCTAGAGAAACATCCATTTTCTATGTTTTTCAGAGCCAGACTGCATAGAGAATATTGCATCCACAGAGTCAGTCTCAAAACCAGATGCAGGCAACCAAACACAAGAAAAAACAAGATTCTGCATCTATATATGCAAATCTTTATAAATGCAGCCAACCAAACAGCCTACTAACGTCCGTGATGCTTCTCCTGTTAATGCACAGCCTGCGCGTACAAGCTAATTTTCTACACTTCCAGTCACATACAAGCTACAGAAATTTGTGAATATAAAGTTTGTCTACTGAAAGCTTTGTCTGCTTGACAACCAAATCTTACACACTAAACAGTTCTGCAACCACACCATTAAAAATTTTCTTGGGTTCATTAGAAACCTAGTACTGTATAGTGCAGTTTGTCTTTTATTCTTTCGGTGAGCCAATGGTTATATTGGTTTTCAGAATATTAAGCCGGATCCTTTTGAATGAAAAAATGCTAAGCAATTTGTAGTCTTCTAAATGCCCCCTAACTAATTAGAATCTAAGTCGACAATCTGATTTTCTCAAGGGGCATGCTAAATCTACTTCTTAATATTCAACTTTTTTTTGTAAGCTACGAATTTCTAAGTGTCCTTTCTCTGATCAGATTTTCTAAAATGGAATGAAATGCTACAACAATATGAATTTCTATTCTTTTTACAAGCTAACAATGCTACACCAAGCACTGATGTCTCTGATTAAAATTTGCCAAATTGAATGAAATGCTATAACAATCTGAATATCTAGGTTTTTTATTAATGCAGTATTTCCTAATTTTATATGATGTCTTCCTGCTAAATCTAGGACTTAGGACTTAAGGTTTTTCTGAAAAAGGGGTATACAAACAATGCATTTCTTCTTTTCTTTTCATGCCTTATAATTTTGACATTTTTTATTTTTTCACTTATTTTGCCTTTTTTGTGGTACCTAGCATGTTATACTGTATATATATTTTGTTGTGTTTGGAAGAAGCAAATCCTTCGATATAAGTGATATCCTCACCCTTGAAAGGCTTGTATAAGTGATATCATCTGGCGTAGGCTTGTGTTTTATTTTTTCAGTGAAGTGACTCTAATTTTTATGTATAGATAGATTTCCTAAAGCCAATGTTAACTATAATAACAAGGTCCCCATATGACTGAAGGTCGTTTTTGTCCTAACTTAAATCTTGAACTGTTTATTTATTTACCAAGTTGTTTCCCTCCAGAGGAAATTGTTTTGGGTCATATGTGCCCTTAATTAGTCTGCATTGTGTTTGCTATCCCATTACCATGGCAATTTGTCTACTATTAAGCATGCTGGAAGAGCTCATAGATTAACATGTTTATGGTTAGTGGTTTCTATCACATTTTTCTAGCTGCTCTGTGAAAGTGCATCTAGGCCCTAAGTGATTTTGGTGATTAATGAGTAACAATTATAGAGCTAATATTTCTATTAGAGAATTGTGCACAGATGTTATACAGGTTAATTTCATGAGGTACATGTTTACATGTGTTGGTGTACCCCTCAAAATTGGATATATTGCAAGAAGGCATCAAGACTAGTTTTTATTTGTAAATCTTTATTTATTGAGTCCTAGGGATGCCGTACTATAAAGAGGGATGAAATGGAGAAGCTTATAAAGGTTTCTAAGTGCTCAAAATAGGTATCTCGAAGTTCGTGTGAGGTTTCTACCCAAAATACACCTCATACAAAACCTATGCCATCAGAACATCCGACGAGGGTCGGCTAAAAGTAGATTGCCTAGAATTTTTTTTGACTTTGTCGGTGTCTGGAAAACGCGTCTCGGAAGGACAGTGGGTCCACAGACCGGCAGACGAATTTGTAGTTGGAGTGAGGCCCAACGACAACCCTTCTCAGTAGCCCGGGGCGACGGCCGAGCCTGCGGGGGCTCAGGCCAAACGGTCTTCCCGGACAGCGCCTGGTGCGACTTGGCGATCCGGGTACAGATCCGTCGTACGGTGAGAAAGAGAGGGGGAAAGAGGGAAAGCAATACAAACCGTGAAGACATAAGCGATTTACCCTGCTTCGAGCCCCCACTGCCGGATAATAGCTCTACTCCAGCCTTCGTTGATTATATGGTGGAAAAGAGTACAAGAGGTGCCGAGACCGGGCTTGAAGGCACCGATCCCGAGCTTACAGGGGAGTTTCGGACACTCGGGTGGCTAAGGACTATGACTACTGGTAAGGAAGCTTCGGATGCGTATGCTGGAGGGGTTGGTGGTATTGAACTTCGGATAAATATGTTGCGTGTCTCACTATTCCACCCGGCCTCGAATAGAACCGGGGCCTTTCCTTTTATAAGCGCGGCGGGTCGCCCGGAGCTGATACGGCGGGCCCCGCGTCCGTCTTTGCTTTAGTGGCGGTGCCCTTGTCTCATTCCGGGGCTCCATCCTGTCTGTGGCCTGCAAAGAGAAGCTGGTCGGGTTAGTACTGGACACGTGTTCGTCTGGGAGTGCCCTTACGGGGAGAAGCCTGCTTCAGGGATAAAGTACGTTCCCTTTATGCCCAATATAGCATTGACTGGACCGAGCCAGCCTCGCGCCACCCGTTGGGGGCGTCGTGTAGCGTAACAACCGTCACCGCCTACCCAAGAGAGTAAACGACAAAACGAGCTGCCCGCGTACTTCTCCCCGGGCTGCGGATCCCCGAGGAGATACAGTTCTTCCCGGTCAAGGCCGGGGAAAGTGTGGTGGGACATGACAGTTGTCGCCACCTGCCCACGGACAGGCGGACTGCCCGCGGGACCCTCTCCCGGGCTAAGGATAGCCCGGGAGCCGCGCCATGCTCCAGGTTGGGACCCAGGGAGGCGCGGTTGACTTAGTCAAGCCTGGGGATGACCCTGACGGGCTAGACGTTTCCTTCAGTATGGCCAAGGGCGACCCTTTGGACCCTTTGTATGTGCGGTGGGCCGGTACGGAATCGGTCCAAGGCCCATCTCGGGGTGGGCCACTCATGAATCACCAACAGCCAGCCCCCGAGCCTCGAGCAGGTCGGGTGGCGAGCTGGTCTGAGGTTTTAGATAAAATCCCCCTCTCGCGTTGCGCGGGAAGATTTGGCTAGGGTTTTCTGGAGCCGCGGGAGCCAATGTCTGAGCATTGAATTCGATTTGACGGAAAGGCGGGGCAGTTATGTCTTCCTGGGCACGACTCCCACGATCTCCGCTGTGACCGTTGCCTTCCTTGATAAGGCAGTGTTTTTCAGGGGGAACTCTCACTGCAGAATCATCCCCTCTGCCTTTGTCTTCATTTCTCCATCCCGCCCCTTGCCCTCTCGCTCTCTTCCTTCCGGCGATCATGGTGTTCATCGGAGAAAGCGCTCTCACGAGGGAGAGGATGGCGGAGTTAGAGAGGGACGGCTTCGTGAAGCTAGGTTCTTGGAGGCTTCCTGGCGCAGCCCGGGAGCCAGAGCCCGAGCCTACCGAGCTGGTGTGCTTCGAGAGCTCGGCCATCTGCGGGTTCCGCACGCCGGAGTCGCAGTTCATGATGGATATTTTTGCCTTTACGGAGCTGCGGCCGGAGAACCTGTCCCCGCAGTCCTTCATTCACTTCTCTATCTTCGCGCACCTATGCAAGGCGTACTGCGGGGTATAGCCCATGGTGAGCCTCCTTCAGCACTACTTCGAGTTGAAAGCCGTCGGCCATCGCGCGGGCAAAGGCGGGGTTTTCTATCTCACCTCTCGCCGGACTCGGGGTAGCCGAACGTACCCGAAATACGGGATCAAGACGAAGGTCGATGATTGGGCCCGACGGTGGTTCTACCTGAACCGCGGGAGCTCGAATTTGGAGTACTCACCGGCCGCGCCGGAGACGCCGATCTTTGCGTGCAGCGAACCCTTACCGTAGGATCAGGCGATGGCCTACGAGATTGAGGGGCTCGCCAAGAAGGGCTTGACGTTCTATGATATTGTCAATAGCTTTGTCCGGCATCGGATTAGCCCACTGGGGTGTCGCAAGCGGTGCGTCAGCGAAATGGGTGGCTGGGAGGACACGGATCGGGATTTTCATCAAGGTAAGCGCTTGCCGAAAAGCTTTGTTTGATCTTAGGTTGGTGTGCACCGCGACCATTCGCAACACTCTCGCAGGACTCCCGGCCCGTGACGCCACGAGGATTGCGGGCATGCTGCTAACCATGGACAAGAATCCTCATCCCAAAAGATTCGTAAGGGATAAACTGTTCGTGGTACGTGCCTGCAGGGTGTTTGATTAAATTCCAGGCCACGCGCGCCCTTGAGGTTTTTACGGCTTGCGCTGATCATTTGTAGTGAACTTGGAAGGCGGCCAAGAAGGCCATGCAGGCCCCGGGCTCCGTAGGGGAGCCTTTGGTCGTTCAGCCTCTAGCGGCGCGCTTGCCAGTGATGGTGTCTGGCAGGACGTCAACCTTGCCAGTGATGTCGGGCGAGAAAAGCTCGGCACCGGCTCCGACCGCGGCGGCGCGGCATCGGAAGGCGCAGAGACGCAGGCGAGGAAACGCGCTGCGCCGGCGCAGGTGAGTCCTTTTTCTTTTGACGCAGGCCAAGTGTCGGCCCTTAAGCTCTGTTTTTTGCGCGCGTCCAGGGCGCGGCGCTGGCGAAGAAGAAGAGGTCGTATCGGCCCGCCCAGCACAGCGACGACGAGGATGTTGCGCCAGCGGCGGGTCCGTTGCTGGGAACGACGCCGCGGTGGGGGCCCTCGAGGAAGGTCCCTGCAGGCCAGAAGAAAACAGTCGTGCCCTCCTCAAGCTGCATCGGCGGGCTGGAGACAGAGCTTTTCCTGCGCTCTACACCGGGGGTGTACGAGGGCACAGAGCTTGAACCAGCGCGTAAGGTTTCTCGCGCTGCTCGTTATCATTCTGCTTTTGTGTCTGATCGCTATGTGTGTTTTCGTTTGCAGTGCGTAGCGCCGAGGTGGCAGTTGAAGTGTTGCCTCCTTCTGCCGAAGACAGGGCGATTGAGGACGAAACAGTCGAGCCCAAAGGAGGGGTATCCTTGGCGCAACGGCTGGAGGCCACCGGGTTGATGAGGCCAACGGACGCGCGGGGCAAGAGTCAACCGATTCGAGGGGGGTCATCGTCTTGCCTACCGATGGCGGTGCTAGACGCGTCTGACGAGGTCGCGGAGACAGTGCAGGTCGACACTGGCAAGGCTTCCTTGTGGGTCACACCCCTGTGCGTCGAAGGACGCACGGCGCACAGGTGGTGGCCGATTGATCGCCGAGAGACTGCCGACTACTTCAAGACCCCGGTCGGAAAAGCACCCCCGGCGCCTGACCGGCGCATGTTGCTAGTTGTTTGGGTCTGGCTGGTGTGCGTGCTCGTGCCGTTAGACTGGTTAAGTGTCTCAATGCCCAGCGTGGGCCCGCTGGCGTCCGCGGGCTAGATCTCTGCTACCCCGAAGTGGGTGGAGCAACAGGATAGTGCCAGGGCGCAAGACTCTGCTAGGGGAGGCCCGCCAGCCGTGAAGATCTATCCTACTCCCGGGCTGGAGAGGAAGGATCTCCTGAAGTTCCTGGACGCCGTTACCATCGGCGAGCTGCATACTGCTCGTCAGCGTGCAGAAAAAGCGGAGGCTGAGGCAGAGCGGTTGAAGCTGGAGGCAGTTGGCGTGGCAGCGCTACCCCGACCACACCCAATTATGGCGATCGGTGCGGCTGCTACGTTTCTGGCCCCTGTGGAGGGTGAGTGCGGTGGAGGCGGAGCTTCGGGCGGCGAAAGCTGGCCAGGCTGAAAGTGCATCTAGGCCCTAAGTGATTTTGGTGATTAATGAGTAACGTTATAGAGCTAATATTTCTATTGAAGAATTGTGCATAGATGTTATACATGTTGACATGTGATGGTGTACCTCTCAAAAGTGAATGTATTGCATGAAGGCATCAAGACTAGTATTTACTTGTAAATCTTTATTTATTGAGTCATAGGGATGCCCTACTATAAAGAGGGATGCAATGGAGATGCTTATAAAGGCTCCTAAGTGCTCAAAATAGGTATTTCAAGATTCGTGTGAGTTTTCCACTCAAAATACACTCTATTCAGAACCTACACCATCAGAACATCCGACGAGGGTCGGAACATCCGATGGTGAAGCCAGCCTGTCAGTTTTCCACGCCATCCAGTGAGTAGTCCATCGGAACATCCGACGCGGGTCGGAACATCCGATGGCCATCGGAACATCTGATGCATAATTAACTGCAGCAACGGCTAGTTTTTGGGATTCCTTATTTAAAGCCTTCTCTAATACCTGCCAAAAGGTTACTCACTCTGATTACATCATGATTTGAGCCTAATTCATATTCATCTCTCTCAAGAACCCTAGCCTTTGTCTCTCTCTTGTTCATCTTGTGAGATCTAGATCTAGAGAGATCAAGGCACCCAAGTGCTCCACGAATTAGAGTTGTCCAATTCTTGAGCACTTAGCGATTCCTACTTTCTTCATCGCATTTGTTACTCTTAGAGGCTTGAAGGGCTCCTAGACGGCTAGGTGTCGCCGGTAAGCCGCCGATCTTCGTGTGGTGTGCCTCCGGAGTTTGTGAAGGTGCGAATCTACCTCCGCAAGGAAAAGGATTCAACTAGTGATCGCCGGTGAGTGCTGTGTGCTTCACCGAGAGGGGATTAGGATCTTGGTGATCCAGGGTTTGTGCCTTCCCTAACGGTGAGTAGGATCTCCCTTCAAAGATCCGAACCTCGGTAAACATAAATCGCTGTGTTTTCGTCTTGGTCTTGATTTGGTGTTTTTACTATTGGTGTTGGCATGTTCTCAGTATTCTTGAATAGATCTAACCTTAGTTTTGCGAGAAAACAGTTTTTACTGCAGGTTTTCGACAAATCCAGAATACCCAGGATCGGAACATCCGACGCCGTCGGAACATCCGACCCAGATCAAAACATCCAACGCAGGGGTTACTGACCAGATCGGAACATCCAACCGACTGGTCACTGTTTGATTTGTTTTCAGTCCACAATTTCATTTTATTCGTCTATTCACCCCCCTCTAGGCGGCATAGCGATCCTTTCACAGGCCCTGGCGAAGGCCACGGTATACAGGCTTAAGACACAGCTCAAGGAGGAGCAATATGACGCTCAGAGGGCCGCAGAACGGGCGGAGCCCTCAATGGAAAGATGCAAGCTCGCGCAGGAGGTCCTCCAGCTCCTTTGCGAGCTCCAGCTATCGCAAGATGTTGCGGAGCAAGCCGTTCGGGCGAGGGCCGGACTCGAGGAATCTTTGGCCGCTGCTGAGGCGGCGCTTAAGGCCTATGTCGGAGGAGACGAGGTCCGGGCTCTCCCAGAGGCGGCGGACAGGAACAAAGCCGAGCTTATGGCTGCCCAGCAGAGGTCGGACGAGCTAGAGGCAGTGCTGGCATCGACCCGTACTGAACTTCACGAGGCCAAACTGGCTGCGGCGCAAGCGATAGTGGCGAGGGCCGATCTTGCAGCCAAGGTGGAGTATGCTGAGAGGCTGGCGGCTGCAGCTGGAGCGATTGCTCCACTACCGAAAGCATCACCGGTACAATCCGTGGTGGCGGCGTCGCGTCCCGCGCGGTCGGAAGGAGGCAGCTCGCAGTCAGTAGGCTGCTCGCCCTTGCCGTTCCATGAGGCGCATGTCCACGGGTTCGATCGAACCGTGTGCGACGCCGTGGAAGAGAGGGTGAGAGGCATGCTCGCCGTCAACAAGAAGGTAACATCCTTGAGTCTGCACATTACGCCTAGGTTTTGACCGTTCCGTGATCTAATTTGTTTTCCCTTGTTTCATTTCTTTTTTTTTGAGAAAAAACCCGACTGAAATTGATTAAGTAATGAGATTGTTTACAACAGCGTCAGGGATTACATGGGCTTCCGCACCCCAATGATTAAAACAGATCGGGAAAACAACAGGCCAGCAGCCCAGACAGTTGACAGATTTGCCCCAATTAGCAAGGCTGTGGGCCGTCGTGTTCAGGTCCCTTGGAAAGAAGCCCAAACGAGTACCGCTTTTGCACGCCCTCTTAATCTTCTCGACTAGCGACCCCCACCTACCTCTATCCTCCTCCTCCTAGCGAACTGCATCCACCACGGCCCTGCAGTCCGATTCGATGGCAAAATCCCCCAGATCCAGGCTGCTACCGAGCTCCCGACCCAAGCAAATCGCCAGAGCCTCTGCTTCAGCTGGCTCCAAAACACCTCTTTCAGGACGCACCACCGCCGCCAACAGTTTTCCGTCACCGCTCTTCGCCACCAAGGTCAGATCCCCAAGCTTCCAAGCCGCATCGACCTCAATCCGCACCTCCCCGCTGTCAGGTTCACCCAGTTCGCGATATGTTTCAGCTTTTTTGGTCCCCTGTTTGCCATTTTCCTTCATGCTGACCAATTTCTTCCATCTTTCGAGGTCCTCTTTCGCCCGAGCCACAGATCTCCTGCGTTCTGCCTTGACCTCTTGGAACTGGGCTTCGTTCCTGGTTCTCCAGAGCTCCGCAAAACCGACCGCCAACAGGGACACCTGGTCCTTGTTTAGATTGCTTATGGACTCCAACACCCACTCTGACAGGTTTGTTCCTCTTCTCTTCTTGTAGCAATGAACCATATTTAGATCTGTCCACAGCTGCTTCGCCGTAGGGCAGTAGAAAAACACGTGATTGTCATCTTCGGACTGACCACAGTGGGGGCATCTTGGGTCCTTTGCAATGTTCCTCCTAATTAGGTTTTGGCCGATTGGTAGATTTCGGTTAGCGATGCGCCAAAGAAGGATTTTGTGTCTTGGAGCAACTTGAGCATTCCAAAGTTCTTTCCATTGCTTGCTTTTACGGACAGCACATCCACTCCCCTGACCACCAACATCCTCTTTCGGCCCTTGGGATTCCTCTCTTAGCAAATTGTACGCCGATCTGACTGAGTAATTTCCCTTTCTTATATATTTCCATGTCGGTTTGTCCACCTCCATATCGTCACTGAGTCTAATGTTCAGGATATCCTCAGCATCACAGTGAAACAAATTTGCTCGGACCTTGCTATCATCCCACCTTCTTTCCCCCGTCACCATTAAGTCCTGAACCATTGTGACCGTGGAGACTGTTGGTCTCCCCAGAGGCTTCTGAGTGGTCTCTCTTGGAATCCAATTATCCTCCCATACGTGTACGCTTGTACCGTCACCTATCCTCCAGATAATCCCCTTCTTGAGCAGATCACGCCCTTTACAGATGCTCCTCCAGGTCAAGGATGCCCTTGGGGGGACAGTGGCGTTCAGAAAGTCACAATTAGGGAAATACTTCGCTTTTAGTACTTTAGAACACAGCGAATTTGGCGAAGTAAGAATTCTTCACGCTTGTCTTCCTGGCATAGCCAAATTGAATAGAGCAAGCTTCCTGAAACCCAATCCACCCTCCCATTTTCCTTTTGCCAACTTACTCCAAGAACACCACGCTACCTTCCTGTGGTTTGGTTCACCACCCCACCAAAATTGAGCCACTCTGCTTTCGATCTTTTTGCATAGCCCCAACGGGATCACAAAAACACTCATTGCATACGTCGGTAAAGCCTGTATTCCTGCCTTGATAAGGACTTCCTTCCCCGCTCTTGATAAGAATTTCTCATTCCACCCATTGATTTTTTTCTCCACTCTTGCAAGAATAGGTTTAAAAACTTCTTCTTTTTTATGTCCCACCACCGAAGGCAGACCAAGATACACTGCATTGTTTGCCTCCACCCCAATCCCCAAGCCATCTTTGATTTCATCGCGCACCACCTGATTACATCGATGATTGAAAAAAATACTTGATTTTTCTGCATTAATCTTCTGCCCTGATCCCTCCTCGTACACCTTAATGACCTCCTTTATGGTTTGAATCCCATCGCAATCAGCAAAGATGATGGAGTCATCCGCGAAGAGAAGATGGGAGATCACTACCTCCCCAAATTCAAATCCTTTTAGCGCTTGTTCACTGACCTTCCTCTTAATGAGAGCTGTGAACCCCTCTGCACACAAAACAAAGAGATACGGAGAAATGGGGTCTCCTTGCCTTATCCCTCTTGATGGCTGAAACTCTCTAGATAGAGCGCCATTCACCTTCACCCTGCACACACTTGACTTCACACATCTCATAACCATAGCTGTCCATTCCAGCCCAAAATCCATTTTCAGCATAACCGCTTCGAGGTACATCCACTCCACACGGTCATAGGCCTTCTCCATGTCCAGCTTCACCGCGCACACCCTGGATTGCTTACTTCTCCTCTGAGTGATATTATGGATGCATTCATAGGCAGCTGCAATCCATCTGGCCCCGGTGACTTCCACTGGGCCATACTGAACAGCGCCCTCCTCACCTCCTCCATCGTCACCTCGCTTTGCAAAAAAATATTCTCCTCCTCTGTCACCAAGTTGGCAACATTTTCTAGGATCGGGTCCATATTGAGAGTGCCCTGCATAGAGAAAAGGTTAGCATAAAATTCTCTAGCTACCTCTCTTTTTTCTTCCTCTCCCTTCACCCAAATCCCGTCCTCCCTCCGAAGCCTCAAGATGTGGTTCTTCCTTCTTCTCCCCGTGGCCTTTTGATGAAAGAATTTTGTGTTTCTATCCCCCTCCTCTAACCATAATTGTCGCGCCCTCTGACGCCACATCACCTCCTCCCTCTCCAACCACTCGTCTAGCTCCCTCTTCATCTCAAGAACCCTATCGGACAGAGGATCCGCACCCCTCTCACAACTATCCTTTATTGACTTCCTCATATCTCTAATCTTCCTATTCACCGAACCGAATTCGCTCCGGCCCCAACTTTCCATCTTACCACTCAACTCCCTCAGATTCTCCAAAAAATTACCCCCTCCCGTGGAACTCATCCTTTTCCACTCCTCCTCTACAAAATTAGGGAATCTATCGTCCCTCAGCCACATGGCCTCAAAATGAAAAGGTTTATCGGCCCCTCGCCCTTCAACATCCTCCGGGGCACCAAAAAACACCTTTAAGGCAAGGTGGTCCGACTGGGCAGTCCAAAGATGTTGCACCCTCACTACCTCGCCATTCTGAGTAAGGGATGCCGAACACACCACCCTGTCAAGCCGGGCTCTCACATTCCTCTCTCCTTTCTGTTTGTTGCACCAGGTCCACAGGATCCCAGTGAATCCCATATCCATCAGACCACAGTCATTCAGACAGAGGCGAAAACTTCTCATTTGATTTGCAAGCCGTGAGCCCTTGCTCCAGTGTTCCTCCGGCCAACAAACCTCATTCCAATCCCCCAAGCACATCCACGGAACATCATCTTGTGCAGCTAGAAATCTGAGCAACGTCCAACTTTTGTGTCTTTGATCAGCTTTTGGTTCTCCATAGATGCCCGTAAGGCGCCATCCTGTTTTATCCTCTTCAAAAATTCTCCCATCAATGTGGTACCCTGAATACGATTTTAGGACAAAGGAAACATCCTTCCATCCCAACACCAACCCTCCACTTCTGCCCACAGCGCTTACAGCTATGCAGCCATCAAAACCAAGGTTCTTTAACAGCCATTCCATCTCCTCTCTACGCTTCTTTGTCTCACTCAAGAACACCACTTGGGGATGCATCGTTCCAATCAGGGAACGGAGTTCTTGAACCGCCGCAGCCGCCCCCAAGCCGCGGCAGTTCCAGCTGAGAGCTAACATTGCTCCCCGCGGGGCTGTCCGCTAGCCTCCGCCGGGTTGAAAATTGCAGGTTCAGACGTCACCCTAGGCTTCTTCGTGCCATCTGATGACTCCTCCTCTACAACAACAATACTGAAACTTCTTTTCGTCCCCCTATTTTCTGGCATGGACTCCAGGTTTAGCCCCTTCTCCCCCTGGATCCCCCTACCAGCCAGCTTCCCTGGCGACATCCGCTTCGGTACTCTTGCTTTGTTTGACAAGTTGCTCCTCGCCCCCCTTCTAGCACTCCCTGTTTCCCCTCTCACTTCTTTTGATTGTTTTTCCACAGCTTGGTCCTCAAACTGTAACTTAGTCTTGACATTTGCATAGAGCTCGAGGTACATCGGCACTAGTGGTTTCATGGGGGATGTTACCTCCTTTTCCCCTTCGCCTCCTCCTTGATTCGCCCCAGATCCCGATCCTTCTTCCCTGTGGTATCCACTCTTCTTCCAAGTATTTCTTGATTCACCCGAAGCATTACTTTCCTTTTGTAATGAACTATTGCTCACGCTTCTTTTGTGCAGGCTACTGGATCTTCCACCCGGGGCCCTCAACCACATTCCAAAAGGTGCCTCGCCTTCACGATTTGCAACAGAACTGCAATCTCTTATGTCATGCCCCAGCACCCCACAGCCAAAACAAATGAAGGGTAAGTGCTCATATCGAACAGGTAGCACTTCCTCTTCATCACTTCATTCCTTTACTGCAAAGCAAGCCCTATGGATCGGTTGATTAACTTGTATAGCAACTCGGACCCTCATAAATTCCCCCCAAGCTACACCGTTTTGATTTGTCTCCACCTCAATAACTTCTCCTAGCTGGGCTCCTAGCTGTCTCCCCCTTCCTCGTGCATTAACTGTAGTGGAACTCTGTAGATCTGAGCCCATATTGGTAGGGACTCAAAACTGTGCTCACTTGGCTTCTTGTCATGATCAAATTTTTGCAGGAGCAGGGCTTGGTTGCTGATATTCCAAGGTCAAGAGTTCAAGACTGAAGGGAATATGCCC
>SPJY01014826.1:0-26979 GCA_005191435.1 Raddia distichophylla
AAAAGATTTATTCTTGTTTTGCTGGTAATTTGTCTGTCATTTCAGCCAGCGAATCAAAAATGAACGAATTGTTAGCACTGGCACTAAGTTATCCAACACATTTTCTTTCCAAACAATATTCAAGAAGTCTTAAGCTCACCTCTATTGGGGAGGCCGGGAGGAGGCAGGGCGGAGAGTCCACGCCATCGGGAAACCCACCGCCGTCGCAGCTGGAGAGGACGCACCGGTAGGAAGTCGCCCCGCTGGAGAGGCCTTAATTGTAGAGGAAGGACGGAATCACAGATGCACAAGAGAGACATGGAGCAGCTCCGTCAGACCAGCCATGGGGCAGAAAGGGTGTCGCCGCAGCCCGGGAAGGCGGCGCCATAGGGGAAGGGGGCGCCGCCATAGGGGAAGCCGCGCGCCGCAAGCAGGAGCTCACGCCGCCGAAGAGCGGGATGGATAGGAGGAAGGACGGATTTGGGTAACTGGCTGATCGGAGGTGGGAGGAGGGTGGTTGTTTAGTAATGGGTGGGCCGGGCCAAGTGATGACGACCACGCTTTTAGTTTCGTTGCCAACTATTCATTGGCAAAGGCCTGTTTTTGTTGTAGTGATTATTCTCTTGCGGTTGCATTCCACAATGGTCCACACAAACTGGTATTGAACGACAATGAGTTTTGTGTCACCGAATACCCATTATCTTCGGATGGCCTTCTCAGGCGTTATACGTGATCCCCTGGATTACAGGAGACTCGGGGCGAACCGGCGGGCAACCCACCACTATTCTGGTGAGGTTGGACCCCACGATGCTCCTCGCAAGCCGGTTTTGAACAAAATGTGTTTTTCCTCTGAATATGCGTTATCTCCGGATTGGCTTCTCAAGCCTTCTACGTGATCTCATCAATTATAGTACACTCGGGGCGAACCGAGAGGCAACCAACCACTACTTTGGGGTGGTTCGACTCCACGATGGTCTACGCAAACTGGTTTTGAAAGAAAATGAGTTTTGTGAACCCGCAAAACCCATTATCTCCAGGTGTTCTACGTGTTCCCCTCGATTGCAAGAGACTCAAAGATAATCGAGGGGCAACACCCTCAATTCTGCTGTGGTTTGATTCCACGATGCTACACGCAAGTCGGATTGAATGAAAATGAGTTTTGTGCTCTGAATAGCTATTATATTCGTATTGCCTTCTTAGGCGTTCTACGTTATCTCCGTGATTTCAGAAGACTCGGGGTGAACTGAGGGGCCACCCCCCAACTATTCTTTTGTGGTTGGACTCCACGATACTCCACACTAGCCGGTTTAAAAGAAAATTAGTTATGTCCCCCTAAATAGCTATTATATTCGTATTGGCTCTTTAGACGTTCTACGTGATCTCCTCGATTCAAGAAGACTCGGGGCGAACTGAGGGGCCACCCCGCACTATTCTTGTGTGGGTGGACTCCACCAAGCTCCACGCAAGCCGGTTTTGGAAAAAAATGAGTTTCGTGCCCTCGAATTCCTATTATCTCCGGATTGCCATCATAAGCGTTCTACATGTTCTCCTCGATTTTAGGCGACTCGGGGCGATCCAACGAGCGACCCTCCAATATTCTGGTGTAGTTGGACTGCACGATCCTCTACACAAGCTAGTTTTGAATGAAAATGAGTTTTGTGCCTCTGAATAGCTATTATGATTGTATTGCCTTCTTCGGCGTTCTATGTGACCAGCCCGATTCCAGAAGATTCGGGGCGAACTGTGGGGACACATCCCACTATTCTTGTCTGGTTGGACTACACGATACTCCACGGATGCCGGAATTGAACGAAAATGAGTGTTGTGCCGCTGAATACCCATTATCTCCGGATGGCCTTCTTAGGTGTTCTGCGTGATCTCCGGGATTAATGCAGACTCGGTGCGAACCGACGGGCAACCCCCCACTATTCTGGAGAGGTTCGACCCCACGATGCTCCCCGCAAGCCCGTTTTTGAACAAAATGAGCTTTGTGCCTTCCGAATACGCATTATCTCCGGATTGCCTTCTCAAGCATTCTACGTGATCTACTCGATTTCAGTACACTCAGGACGAACCAAGTGGAAACCCACCACTATTTTCAGGTGGTTGGACTCCTGGATGGTCCACGCAAGTCGGTTTTAAAAGAAAATGTGTTTTATGCACGCGCAAAACCCATTATCTTCGGGCGTTCTATGTGTTCCCCTCGATTACAGGAGAGTCGGGGATAATCGAGGGGCAACACCCTCTATTCTGTTGTGGTTGGATTCCACGATGCTCAGGCAAGCTTTCTTGAAAGAAAATAAGTTCTGTGCTCCTGAATAGCTATTATCTTTGTATTGCCTTCTCAGGCGTTCTACGTGATCTCCTTGAACCACTATTCTTTTGTGGTTGGCCTCCATGATACTCCACACTAGCCGGTATTGAAGGTAAATGAGATTTTTTCCTCCGAATACCCATTATCTCTGGATGGCATTCTTAGGCATTTTATGCTATCTCGTGGATTCCTAGAGACTGGGCAAACCGACGGACTATCCCTAATTATTCTATTGTGGTTGCATTCCACAATGGTCCACGCAAACCGGTATTGAAGGACAATGAGTTTTGTGTCGCCGAATACCCATTATCTACGGATGGCCTTCTCAGGCGTTGTACGAGATCTCCTGGCCTACAGGAGACTCGGGGCGAACCGGCGGGCAATCCACCACTATTCTGGTGAGGTTGGACCCCATGATGCTCCTCGTAAGCCGGGTTTTGAACAAAATGAGTTTTTCCTCTGAATACGCGTTACCTCCGGATTGGCTTCTCAAGCCTTCTACGAGATCTCATCAATTACAGCACACTCGGGGCGAGCCGAGAAGCAACGGACCACTATTTTGGGGTGGTTGGACTCCACGATGATCTACGCAAACCGGTTTTGAAAGAAAATGAGTTTTGTGGACCCGCAAAACCCGTTATCTCCAGGCGTTCTACGTGTTCCCCTCGATTGCAAGAGACTCAGGGATAACCGAGGGTCAACGCCCTCAGTTCTACTGTGGTTTGATTCCACAATGCTCCACGCAAGTCGGATTGAATGATAAATGAGTTTTGTGCTCCTGAATAGCTATTGTCTTTGTATTGCCTTCTCAGGCGTTCTACATTATCCCCGTGATTTCAGAAGACTTGGGGTGAACTGACGGCCCACCCACCAACTATTCGTTTGTGGTTGGACTCCACGATACTCCATGCTAGTTGGCCTCTAAATAGCTATTATCTTCGTATTGGCTCTTCAGACGATCTACGTGATCACCTCGATTCCAGAAGTTTCGGGGCGAACTAAGGGGCCACCCCACACTATTCTTGTGCGGGTGGACTCCACCATGCTCTACGCAAGCCGGTTTTGGAAAAAAATGAGTTTCGTGCCCTCGCATTCCCATTATCTCCGGATTGCCCTCATAGGCGTTCTACGTGCTCTCCTCGATTTTAGACGACTCGGGGCGATCCAACGAGCGGCCCTCCTATATTCTGGTGTAGTTGGACTGCACGATCCTCCACGCAAGCTAGTTTTGAATGAAAATGTGTTTTGTGCCTCTGAATAGCTATTTTGATCGTATTGCCTTCTTCGGCGTTCATGTGATCTGCCCGAGTCTAGAAGATTCGGGGCGAACTGAGTGGCCACATCCCATATTCTTGTCTGGTTGGACTACACGATACTCCACGCATGCCGAAATTGAACGAAAATGAGTTTTGTGCCGCTGAATACCCATTATCTCCGGATGGCCATCTTAGGCGTTCCGCGTGATCTCCTGGATTACTGCAGTCTCGGTGCGAACCGACGGGTCACCCCCCACTATTCTGGTGAGGTTGGACCTCACGATGCTCCTCGCAAGCCAGTTTTTAAACAAAATGAGTTTTGTGCCCCCCGAATACCCATTATCTCCGGATTGCCTTCTCAAGCGTTCTACGTGATCTACTCGATTTCAGTACACTTGGACGAACCGAGAGGAAACCCACAACTATTTTGAGGTGGATGGACTCCTCGCAAGTCGGTTTTAAAAGAAAATGAGTTTTGCGCACCCGCAAAACCCATTATCTCCAGGTGTTCTGTGTGTTCCCCTCGATTACAGGAGACTCGGAGATAATCGAGGGGCTACACCCTCTATTCTGCTGTGGTTGGATTCCACGATGCTCCGGGCAAGCTTTCTTGAAAGAAAATGAGTTCTGTGCTCCTGAATAGCTATTATCTTTGTATTGCCTTCTCAGGCGTTCTACGTGATCTCCTCGAACCACTATTCTTTTGTGGTTAGACACCGTGATACTCCAAACTTGCCGGTATTGAAGGTAAATGAGATTTTTTTCCTTCGAATACCCATTATCTCTGGATGGCATTCTTAGGCATTTTATGCTATCTCGTGGGTTCCTAGAGACTGGGCAAACCGACGGACTATCCCTAATTATTCTATTGTGGTTGCATTCCACAATGGTCCACGCAAACCGGTATTGAAGGACAATGAGTTTTGTGTCGCCGAATACCCATTATCTACGGATGGCCTTCTCAAGCGTTGTACGAGATCTCCTGGCTTACAAGAGACTCGGGGTGAACCGGTGCGCAATCCACCACTATTCTGGTGAGGTTGGACACCATGATGCTCCTCGCAAGCCGGGTTTTGAACAAAATGAGTTTTTCCTCTGAATACGCGTTATCTTCGGATTGGCTTCTCAAGCCTTCTACGTGATCTCATCAATTACAGTACACTCGGGGCGAGCCGGGAAGCAACCCACCTTCTACGTGATCTCATCAATTACAGTACACTCGGGGCGAGCCGAGAGGCATCGCACCACTATTTTCGGGTGGTAGGACTCCACGATGGTCTACGCAAATCGGTTTTGAAAGAAAATGACTCCAGGCGTTCTACGTGTCCCCTCGATTGCAAGAGACTCAGGGATAACCGAGGGGCAACGCCCTCAATTCTGCTGTGGTTTGATTCCACGATGCTCCACGCAAGTTGGATTGAATGAAACTGAGTTTTGTGCTCCTGAATAGCTATTATCTTCGTATTGCCTTCTCAGGAGTTCTACGTTATCTCCGTGATTTCAAAAGACTCGGGGTGAACTGACGGGCCACCCCCAACTATTCGTTTGTGGTTGGACTCCGCGATACTCCACGCTAGACGGTTTGAAAGAAAATTAGTTATGTGCCCCTAAATAGCTATTATCTTCGTATTGGCTCTTTAGATGTTCTACGTGATCACCTCGATTACAGAAGACTCGGGGCGAACTGCGGGCCACCTCGCACTATTCTTGTGCGGGTGGACTCCACCATGCTCCACGCAAGCCGGTTTTGGAAAAAAACGAGTTTCGTGCACTCGAATTCCCATTTTCTCCGGATTGCCTTCATAGGCGTTCCACGTGTTCTCCTTGATTTTAGGCGACTCAGGGCGATCTAACGAGCGACCCCCCAATATTCTGGTGTAGTTGGACTGCACGATCCTCCACGCAAGCTAGTTTTGAATGAAAATGAGTTTTGTGCCTCTGAATAGCTATTACGATCGTATTGCCTTCTTCGCCGTTCTATGTGATCTTCCCGTTTGCAGAAGATTCGGGGTGAACTGAGGGGCCACATCCCACTATTCTTGTCTGGTTGGACCACACGATACTCCATGCATGCCGGAATTGAACGAAAATGAGTTTTGTGCCACTGAATACCCATTATCCCCTGATGGCCTTCTTAGGCGTTCTGCGTGATCTCCAGGATTACTGCAGACTCGGTGCGAACCGGCGGGCAACCCCCCACTATTCTGGTGATGTTGGACCCCCGATGCTCCTCGCAAGCCAGTTTTTGAACAAAATGAGTTTTGTGCCCTCCGAATACGCATTATATCCGGATTGCCTTCTCAAGAGTTCCATGTGATCTACTCGATTTCAGTACACTCGGGACGAACCGAGAGGAAACCCACCACTATTTTGAGGTGGTTGGACTCCTGGATGGTCCACGCAAGTCGGTTTTAAAAGAAAATGAGTTTTGCGCACCCGCAAAACCCATTATCTCCAGGTGTTCTATGTGTTCCCCTCGATTACAGGAGACTCGGAGATAATCGAGGGGCAACACCCTCTATTCTGCTGTTGTTGGATTCCAGCATGCTCAGACATGCTTTCTTGAAACAAAATGAGTTCTGTGCTCCTGAATAGCTATTATCTTTGTATTGCCTTCTCAGGTGTTCTACGCGATCTCCTTGAACCACTATTCTTTTGTGCTTAAACTCCGTGATACTCCACACTAGCCGGTATTGACGGTAAATGAGATTTTTTTCCTCCGAATACCCATTATCTCTGGATGGCATTCTTAGGCATTTTACGCTATCTCATGGATTTCTAGAGACTCTGGGCAAACTGATAGGCAACCATCGATTATTCTGTTGCGGTTGCATTACACAATGCTCCACGCAAACCGGTATTGAGCGACAATGAGTTTTGTGTCGCCGAATACCCATTATCTCCGGATGGCCTTCTCAGCTGTTGTATGTGATAGCCTAGATTACAGGAGACTCGGGGCGAACCAGTATTCTTGTGAGGTTGGACCCCATGTTGCTCCTCACAAGCCGATTTTGAACAAAATGTGTTTTTCCTCTGAATACGCGTTATCTCCGGATTGGCTTCTCAAGCCTTCTACGTGATTTCATCAATTACAGTAAACTCGGGGTGAGCCGAGAGGCAACCAACCACTATTTTGGGGTGGTTGGACTCCACGATGGTCTACGCAAACCGGTTTTGAAAGAAAATGAGTTTTGTGGACCTACAAAACCCATTATCTACAGGCGTTCTACGTGTTCCCCGCGATTGCAAGAGACTCAGGGATAACCGAGGGGCAACACCCTTAATTCTGCCGTGGTTTGGTTCCACGATGCTCCATGCAAGTCGGATTGAATGAAAATGAGTTTCGTGCTCCTGAATAGCTATTATCTTCGTATTGCCTTCTCAGGCGTTCTACGTTATCTCCGTGATTTCAGAAGACTCGGGGTGAACTCACGGGCCACCCCCGACTATTCGTTTGTGGTTGGACTACAAGATACTCCACGCTAGCCGTTTTGAAAGAAAATTAGTTATGTGCCCCTAAATAGCTATTATCTTCGTATTGGCTCTTTAGACGTTCTACGTGATCACCTCGATTCCAGAAGACTTGGGGCGAACTGAGGGGCCACCCTGCACTATTCTTGCGCGGGTGGACTCCACCATGCTCCACGCAAGCCGGTTTTGGAATAAAAAATGAGCTTCGTGCACTCGAATTCCCATTATCTCCGGATGGCCTTCATAGGCGTTCCACGTGTTCTCCTCGATTTTAGGCGACTCGGGGCGATCCAACGAGCGACCCTCCAATATTCTGGTGTAGTTGGACTGCATGATCCTCCACGCAAGCTAGTTTTGAATGACAATGAGTTTTGTGACTTTGAATAGCTGTTATGATCGTATTGCTTTCTTCACCGTTCTATGTGATCTTCCCGATTGCAGAAGATTCGGGGCGAACTGAGGGGCCACATCCCACTATTCTTGTCTAGTTGGACTACACGATACTCCACGCATGCTGGAATTGAACGAAAATGAGTTTTGTGCCGCTGAATACCCATTATCTCCGGATGGTCTTCTTAGGCGTTCTGCGTCATCTCCTGGATTACTACAGACTCGGTGCGAACCGGCGGGCAACCCCCAACTATTCTGGTGAGGTTGGACCCCCGATGCTCCTCGCAAGCCAGTTTTTGAACAAAATGAGTTTTGCGCCCTCCGAATAGGCACTATCTTCGGATTGCCTTCTCAAGCGTTCCACGTGATCTACTCGATTTCAGTACACTCGGGACGAACCGAGAGGAAACCCACCACTATTTTGATGTGGTTGGACTCCTCGCAAGTCGGTTTTAAATCAAAATGAGTTTTGCGCACCCGCAAAACCCACTCGATTTCAATACACTCGGGACGAACCGAGAGGAAACCCACCATTATTTTGATGTGGTTGGACTCCTCGCAAGTCGGTTTTAAATCAAAATGAGTTTTGCGCACCCGCAAAACCCATT
Organism: Raddia distichophylla; assembly: GCA_005191435.1. NCBI lineage: Eukaryota > Viridiplantae > Streptophyta > Magnoliopsida > Poales > Poaceae > Raddia > Raddia distichophylla. The sequence continues at coordinate 8,019 of SPJY01014826.1, forward strand.
ATCTCCAGGCGTTCTATGTGTTCGCCTCGATTACAGGAGTCTCGGGGATAATCGAGGGGCAACACTGATGAGGACATCGCTACATCGGATACACCCATGGGATCAATGGCCAAAGTCCTTCCAAGTGACCCGCGACCTTTGATCATCATGCAAGGAACAAACATACGAGCCGGTGTGCGATAATTCAATTATCAGGTAAACTCGTTTCATGGGTTAAATAATTATATTTTAGAGAATAGACTGCTACCTAATAACAATATTATGCATAGGAAGTTGAACAAGCACCAGCTACAAGGCACCAACGCACCAATAAAGGCAATAAAGCATGGTGGGAATGCAAAGGGATTTCACTCGGCCATCAACGATCAGTTTGAATTAAAAACAGCCTAGAGAATGCAAACGGACTCCGTTTGGAACGTGTGAGCACTCATTGGAAAGATAACTTCGCCATCTTTCCAACGAATGTGGTCTCACCTTGAAATCCCAAGTAAGCTGGCCGCAGTAGTCAGAAACGTCTCGTGGACAGAACCAGTCTTTTTCTCTTCTTGGGTGCTGCGTCACCATTAACTTGGGTTGAGTCCCCATGTATTCCTGCTGTGTTAGAGCATCTCGTAGAGTCATCTCCCTGCTCTATATATAGGACAAGCCTCTCCCTTTTCTCCTTAGGTTTTTGTTCATTTATTGTTGTCTTCCAGATTGGAGAAAACACTCTCGAAATCCCTTGTGTCGGTTGACCAATCGATTTCGAGCTTCAGAACGTCAGTTCGAGTGTGTGCTTTATCCTTGTTCTTGGGAGTTCTTCGATTGCTTGCAAGGATAGATCTTCGTGGTCAGGTCATCCGGGCTTTGGCACGGTTGATAACAATCAGGAGTGTGGTTTAGTGATTGCGGGCGCTTATCCTTGCGTGGATTATAGCCGGATCGTCAAAGTCATCCTCTGCCAAAATCAAAGCTATCCCTCTCACCGGAAGATCGGGAACCCGCGGGCGCATCATTTGGTATCAGAGCGACGGTTGACCGGTGAGTTTGTATCTTGTTTTAGTTGTTTGTGTTCTTCCTATGGTCCAGAAAAATTTTCCCCACAAAAAGATTGTTTACCCGCTGTCCAAGCCCCTTTGTGCCTTTCCAATCTGTTATTTTGATTTGCTAATTTGAGTGCATGTTCGTTCTAGTGTTGTCTTGTTGCTGTTCATCTTCTTGTTCATCTCCCCATACCAAATTCCACCTATAACACCAAAAAAAAAGACCAATCTCGGCCAGAAATTTCCCATTTCTGTAGCTGCCCCTAAAAACGCCATATCACCCAATTCCCTAATCCTTTTTGAGTGAAATCAAAAGGAGAAAATTCCAGACTTGTTGTTCTATCATCCTGCAAAGTTTCAACTCCATACACAAAGAAAACAAGGAGTTATGGATGTTTGATTCAGACCTTGTTGCTATTCCGAAATCTGTAGATCAGTCCACTTGTGAATTTCGTGTGATTTTCTCTGTTGGTTTTCAGAAAGTTGGCCAAAAAAAAAAGTTGTTGCAAAAGCCGTCAAGAAGAAGTGAAAAAAATTTCATAAGCAAAGAGGCACCTGACAAAACGTTACGGCCAAAATACCAACGTGCTGTCTTGATGGCTGAAAAACAGAAAACTAGAAGTTGGTTCAAACTTGTGTTTTCTTGTTCCATTGTGCAAATCCGTGACTTGCTGAGTGTCTAGCACTTGTTGTCATCTCCGCATACTTTCTTAATCCTATTATTCATCTTTGTTCGATCAGCAACATAGGCTATGTTCTAGTTTGAACACTTACTCAATTTGTGCAAATCTGAAATTAGCTGATTGTTTCCATTGCTACTCATACAAAGCCTGCTCCACTTTCTACTAACCATACAGGTGATAGCCTTGCTTTGCTTTACTCACACTTAAGATCGGTTTATCACAAACCAGCCGTCGGTTGCACCACTTACTGCATTTCTAAGAATTGGTAAGAACTTGATAAGAGCTTGAGAGATGTGACTCTCAATATTTCTAGCACCTAGTAGTTGATAGGGTTTCATATATTTTTGTAGGGATTCACATATTTTTGTGTGCTATTCTTGTTTGCTACTAACCATGGCAGGGTTTAATGGACATAATGGTTCCAAGCAATATCGTGAGAATGGAAGAATGATCACGGCTGGCGACAAGCGACAAAATGCATCGATCAAGCGAGAATTGGATCACAACTTTCATGAGGGTTCTCATCATCTTGAAAGGAAGGGTAGCAAGACCAATAAGAACGATGCGCCATCTCCAACTCATGAACATGGTAATCTGAAGTGTATCTTGCCTCCTCTCGGTATTACATATGATCCTAAAGCTTACATTGATTGGGAAATTGCGGTTGACAAAGAATTTAGAAAATATGACATGTCTGAAAAACAAAAGATTAAGGCTGCCACCAGTGTGCTAAATGGATTTACGTTAATATGGTGGAATACTAGAAAAGAGGGACAACCTCATGACTGGAATGCCATGAAGAGACTTATGAGAGATATGTATGTTCCTGATTACCACGCTGATTTTTTATACACTAAACTTCAACGTTTGAAGCAAGGCAACAAAAGTGTAAAGGAATATTTTGGACAATTGCAAAATCATTTGCTGCGTTGTGGTTTAGATGAATGTGAGGAAGGTATTGAACTTCGGTTTTTGAGAGGGCTTAATCAAGAAATCCAGGACATTCTTGTTAATAAAAACTATAACTCACTTTCTCAGTTGGTTAAACTTGCATGTCAAGCTGAAAATCAAATTTTGGAAGAAATAAAATTGCTTGATGCTATGAAGGAAGAGGTTTCTAAATTTTATGAAGTAATTTGCACAGAAAAAGATAATTCAGTGGACAATTTGTATGCTCTTGTGTCTCCTTCTTCGACTAACCTTTTGCAGGAGCTTGAAAAGAATGAAGAGATCGAAGTTGATATGGTCGAGCATGGGACATTCCCTTCGACCACGGTGTTAGATGAGATTGCACATTCCATTCCCATTAACAAGATCATGGTTGATAGCAATTGCGCCATTGATGGACCATGGTGTAATGGAAATAAGATACATCACAACATACTTGTTGATGAAACATTGAGTGCTGCACAATTTACACCAGTTCAAGAGAATGGTGATGAGATTACTATGGTTGTCAAAGAAACACCTCTTACAACTCCGCTGTATGGACGGCAGTAGGATCATTCTCCTCTTCGGTTGGTGCAAATTGACAGTAAGGAGCATGGTTCACCGGGCGAAGTGGAATGAAGCGACACAAAGTATTTTCTAGCTCATACCGATGATCTCCAGCTAGACATTATAGCGCCCTTCGTGCAACATCTTGTATGGTGTCATCCCTCAATGTCCGAACAGCACGGAATAGTTGAGTTGTATCTTCTGGTTTTATTCCTCGAGATGGAATGGTAAGGTTCACCATGAACTGATCTATACCATTCCGGATAGTAGTATCCACCACGTACTCGAGTCTCTTGGTGTAGCCTAAATGTTGCAGCATATCCCACAACAGCTGAGTGAAACGTCCTTCGACCAGGCCATAGGTAGTCTCAAACGATGTCATCTAAAATTTATAAACAAAAAATTTAATTAGAGAGAATTTAAAGAAAACATAAGAGAGTAACCAAAGCAGGATTAGTCAAATAACATTTTTCTTGCAAAATTAAACCTTGCGTGGCTCCCTATGCTACTTAGCGTGTTCTACCGTCAGCTCGGCTCTGATACCAACTCTGTGGGAACCCGGTTTTGCAAAACCGACCCCTATGTGCTTAAGTATACTAGTCCCAACGGATCATAGCTAGTATGCACATAAAAGCAGAATGGAATATTACACCTTTTTGATGAATTTAACTAATGTATGAAGTAGAGTACTTTGGCAAAGCCAATTATTACAAATATTAAATATTAAATGTAACTATTAAAAACAAGCATAAGATAAATTGTGACGGTGCAGCCCCTTCATATGCCACAGGCATGACGGGGATTTTATGCCTAGTAGCCAGGACCACCTTCGTCAAACTCCTCCTCGTAATCTAGATATTCGGCGGTGTTTCCACCTAGTGGTAATTCTGAAAGAACAAATTTTAGCAAGCATGTCGTCCTTAAATATGAATGCAAGGCACAAAGGTCAGGTGATGGTTCATTTGCATTTAAGATTCCTTTTAGAACCTATTAGTACAAATCTCTTTTTGTTACTCCAGTTTTCTCAACAATAATAAATAAATAAAACGGCCAAACTACTCGACACCTTTGCAACATAATCCCTATATTGCAATTCTTGGCATTCGCTGCCCGACATTCGCTGTCCGGCAATTCCTGCCCTTATCTTCTACAACAAGTTAAATATTAAAATGGTGAGGTAACATCGTAGAGCTGCCTAAGCTTGCTCTTGACCGTGAGCATGGCTATCATGATAGTTTTAACTCTGTAGAGTGGGTACACTTTACCCATGGGACTCACCCGAGAGTGAGACGAAGCCACTATCCCTAGTACGTCTAAATTCGAGGATGCCTAACTAAGGATTCACCACGACAGATTCTTCACCAAGCCAGGGGTCCACTCGTGTGCCAGATGGACTTTCGGTGCTGATCAAGTACGCCCACACCGCCATGACAACCCGAACTTAAACTCCCCAGAGTGATGACTAAGATATTACCATTATTAATACCCATGGTTGTACGGTTATGCTTGGATAGACCATCCACTATGTTCGGTCCTTATGTCGACCGAGGTGGCATTACACGAACCACACAACCACTTCAACAAACCACCACCTCGAGTCTACTCAGGCCACGTTGATTTTAGTTGAGTTAATTAACCAAAAATCACAGATAAAGGGTAGATTCTCTCTACCAATAATTTGAATGAATTCCCATCATAAAGTAAATTATATTTCCCATCGAAGCGACTAAGCATAGGATGGCAGTAATATAAGAGTAGTTTATACTAGGCATCAATGGAAGGTAAAACGTGCTAATAGATGATTAACACGACACAGGTATTAGCCATAATATAATCAAGTGAAATAATATAAACTTAAGCATGCATGTTTAAAAACTAGGAACAGTAAATAAAAATAAAATAAAACTAGGATTCAACATGTAGCTAGCTTGCACCTTGAGTTTCCGAGTACACCGCGTTAAGCTCACCTCCGGTATCCTAGGCGTTGTCTACACGTAATCGAATCACAAATAAATAAATCACAGCAAATAAAAGTCAATAAAAATAAGAAATTAATATAATTATTAGATACTTATAACATTGATCTCGGGCGATTGTATATTTGGATGGATGGTTTGGAAACTAATAATAGGGAAAGGATACGCTGCTCCTTGAACAGTGAAGCTTTGCTAAATTGGCCCAGGACTACCGAGCAGATGAATTAGCCCCCAATCCCCAGCCACACATGGGCGGACGGAGGAGGGAGAAAAAGAAGAAAACAATGGCCAGCTCTCGGTTTCCCCATCGGCTTCGTGTCCCTAGCGACGGCGGCGGTGCATCGAGCCGGCGGCGCGCAGTGACCAGCAGCGCGCAGCGAGCAGCGGCGTGCAAACAGCAGCTATGCAGCAGGCAGCGGGCAGCAGCTACGCATGCAGCAGCAGCAAGCAGCGCACGCAGCAGTAGCAACGACGCACGCAGCGAGCAGCGGCTACGGCGGAAGACGGCGGACGGCGACGGCTCGCATGCGGCGGCATCCTACCACGGAGTGGCATTCCTCGGGCTAGAACCTTACCGAGGTGGCCTCCGGTGATGGCGTCCTTGGCAGCGACGGGCTCGGGTAACAACTCTGCACTCTAACAGATGGATTTTGGGGGGTGTTTCGGCGTGGCTTTGACTGAAGGTCGGTGGGTATTTATAGGGAATTAAGGATCAACAAACTCGGGATTAGCTGGAGATTAGAGATAGGATCAGTTAGGGATTTGGTTTGATGATAAGAAGAGGAAACAAATAGCTAAGCTGCTCGCCACAACCGCATTCCGAAGCAAAAGATCCGAAGCAAAGGGAAAAGATGAGGATTAGCTAGCTCACGGTTAATCCAGAAGAAGTGCGATTAAGCTAATTAATTAGTTTTTTATTTGATTATATTTCTAAGTTAAAAATAACGGGATGTCACAATCCACGTACTCCCTTTCTTGGAAATTATCGTGTATCTTGCAAATTGAACTAGAGAAACTTGGCATTACATGATTAGTGATATTGCGATCATCTAATTCAACACATGGTTTCATAGCAAATGATTTTTCAGATTTGTGCAGATATAAGCTCTATTTACCATGCAATCTTCTTTATCATTATGTTTGCCAAGAACGTGGAAATTAGCAAATCAGCTTGTGCAAAAAGCTCTTCTCTAAACAATCTAGATTACACAAAACATCAAATTCAATGTAACCCAAAGTATTTAAGAAAGACATCAATTTAAGCTCATCTTTTTCACTAACAAGTTGAATAACATGTTTATTTTGAGCACAGTTGTTTAGTTCCGTAACAAAAACATGTTCATTCAATAGTTATGGCATGGATATAAGTGAAACATTATTACACAACTTTTCTTTATCACAAAATTTAGCAAGTAAATTATCTTGTAACAAAGGAATATCAGTAATGGATTCCACTAATTGTTGCTCTAAAATCGCATGAGTAGTGGACAATTTCAACATATCAAAGTTATTTTTACCTTGTGTAAGTATGGCATCTTTTATATTACCTTTTACAACCTCATCAGTTGTTGTCGGTGTTATGGCGATCAAAGGGACAACCATATCTAGCTCCTTGGTCGAATGGAGTGTCCCATGCTCGACTTTCTCAGTTTTCGTCGAAGGGAATGTCCCGTGCTCGACCTTGTCAGTTTCCATGTTCTCAATCTCCTTTTGCTCGTTCTCATTTTTCTACAATATGTTAGCTACAAGAGAAGGTGCAACAACAGGCGCCTCAAGTGAAGCTAATAGTGCATTCAAAGATCCAATACTACACGCACTTTTATATAACTGTGAAAGAGAACTATATGTTTCATTAGCAAAAATATCTTGAATACCCTTATTAAGCCCATGTAAGAACCTCTCTTTTGTGTCTTCTTCACTTTCTTGTAAACCACAACGCAATAAACTAGTTTACATATCATGATAATATTCTTCTACACTTCTACCACCTTGTTTCAAACATTGAAGCTTACTAAGCAAAATTTCAGCATAATATTCAGGGACATAGTCAGCTTTCATAAGTCTTTTCATGGCATTCCAAGTTTGAGGTTCTTTATTACGTCTAGAGAGATACTTCCACCAAGTTAATGCAGATGCTGTTAAAACATTAGCGGCAGCCCTAACCTTTTGTTGTTCCGACAGGTCACAAATTGCAAATTAATTCATTGTTTACTGCTATCTCCCAATTAACATATGCATCCGGATCAAAGTTTGCAGTAAATGGAGGCAATACAAATTTGATTTTACCTTGTTCATTAGTAAGAGATGAAGCGTTGGTGTTGTTGATGTCATGATTCTTTTTGGACCGTTGTAAACTCGCATAGAACACACGACCCAAAGGTGTCAAGCGTTTTTGTTACATTGTGTGAAGAGACCTGTCATTGTTACTAGCCAACAAGGATAAACAAGTCGCTCACACTCAACTTGTTCTATCAAGTTCTTACTAATTCTTACCAGGCTGAACAGGAGGTGTCGGCAACCGGCACGATAACAACTCCCGGAGATATGATGTACCGATGCCAGCCGCTAGTACCTGGTTGGTCGTAGTTTCTGTGGAGCTGTAGGTGGCTGAGAGTAATATCAAGGAACAGCTAGAACGACATTAGTCAAAGCAAGTTGAATAATCGTTCAAAGATGGTAACGTGCTGGTCCCTTTTTTTTTGTGTGTGGCTCTTTTCTCTTTTTTTTCTATTTTGCACTTGCCTCTTTCTTTTCTTTTAGCTTTTAGATGCGACAGCACAGAGGCAATCTTTTTGGTGCAATTACGGAGCCCAAGCACTCGGAATCTGAGAAACTCTTTTATATCAAAGTTGTAGAGGATATTCTAATCCTTCCAAAACATCCAAAATCATGAAAATTCGAGTTCGTATGAGTGATATATGGGCAAAGTACCGAACTGGACAGAGTTGGGTCCGAAATCAGAGTGACGAAGATGGTAACTTTTCTCACTGATAGAAGCCGAATTTGGGGAATCGGATTTTTGACAATGGCAAAGCTGGATCTGATAGGAAATTTCGTGATCTTTCCAATGAGCACAAGAACGTCCAAATCCGAGTTCAAATGTGAAAGTTATGACCGTTTTACTGAGTGGGTCACAATTCGCTTCGCGAATTCGAAATGGACTTGGTTTTGGAGTTTCCTTCTTTTTTTTTTTGGCTTGGCCGAGTTTGGGAAGAACAGCAGCTCGGCCAGGGGTATGTGGAGGGTGTTATGGATGGGTTTTTTTTTAGCGGAGTATGGAACTATGAGTATTGCTACGATGGAGATGCAACAGATGAATGTGAATGGAAGAACAGCAAGGCACACGAACAAGAAATCAAGAATAAAAATAGGTTCACACCACGAACACCATGACAAATATATGACTCGAACTCGAAACTCTAAAGGAAAGACGCTAAAACCAGCACATGACACAACGATGCAACAAAAACTCAACTCACAAAGACCAAGCGGTAAAAGCAAAAATGGCCTGACTTGTCTTGGATCAAAGGGATTTTTTTGTGGCAATTTTTCCGGACTCTAGGTAGACTAAAAGAAAGAACAAGAAATCTCTCACCAATCAACCTAGCGCTCTGATACCAAAATTGATAGGGGCAGGGGTCCCGATCTTTCGATGAGAGGGGGATAACTACGATCTGGTAAGAGTCGATATTGGCGGCCCGACTACAACCGTCCACGACGTTGCGCCTTAGCGACCGGTACACCAACTCCAGATGGTTATTGACCTCGCCGGAGCGCAACCAACCTGACCACGAAGGTCCTTGATCCTGCAAGGATCAAATAACTAGCAAGAACAAGATTAACAACCAACTCAATTGGCAAATATGAATTAAGATCATATCTGAAAGTAAATGGTGGGGTTCTGTAACGATAGAGCAGGCGGTCTAACTGACGCGCGCGACTACCGGTATGTAGTAATAGCTAAAACATAACAAAACAAAACCCAAGTTACATGAGGGGGTGGCTATCTATTTATAGGGCATTTAGGTCGGTTGCTACAGTACTATGCTACAGTATGTCGGTTTGCTTCAGTAGGTCGGTCCGTTGGAAAGATCTCGTCGTCGGCTTCTCCGTGGATACCAAGAATGTTCAAAACGGAGTTCGTATGCAGCCTGGGAGTCTGTTTGAATGCCGGCTGCGCGTTGATGGCCGAACCGGAGTCTGTTTGAATGCGGGGGATTGTCCATATGACTCCGAAGGAATTCTGAGGTGAGGCCAGATCCATTGGTACGATCTCATCGTGGGCTTCTCCGTGGATATCAAGAACGTTCAAAATGGAGTTCGTATGCGACCTGGGCATCCGTTTGAATGCAGGCTGCATGTTGATAGCCGAACCAGAGTAGAATTCGAGTTTGGCTTGTAGTTTGGTTTTCTTGTTTGACCGACGTGGCTTGTGTGCATATATGATAGAGGTGGAGATACATCTTCTTGAATACGCCATCACATATAGGAGGCAGCCAAGGTGGTGGCTTAACTGCTGGAGGTGACGACGCCAAATCCATTGGCCAACTGTGTGATCGTCCTGGCCGAGGTGGAGATTGATGAAACGATGTAGATGAAAGCATCATTGTAGAAATAGGCTTGATCATATCTATGCCGAACATGGTCTCATCAGACCTTCCCTTCGACCATGACGCTAGATGTGGTTACACCTTTGATGTACACATCCCATGTTTAGAACGTGGTTGATGGCAATTGCGACATTGCTGGTCCACGATCCATTGCAACTAAGCCATGTAATAGTCCATTTGATGATATCAATTTAAGTGTTAATCAACCTCCACTACTTGAAGAAAATCATGGCAAGATATCCGTGGTTGGACAAGAACATGCTGCCTCAAGGTTATTTTTGCATGAAGAAGAACTACTTGCAACACCAAAACATTTGAAAAGAACAATAAAGGTAATAATGGTGTTGAATCGGTAGTCATCTATCGAGAACAGATGAGTTCTTGCAACAACACTTGTGCTGAAAGAAAAATATATTGTGCTAAATTTAATACATCTGATTTGCATAATATTGAATTGATTGCTCACGACAAAGTTCTTTGGAAAGCATTTCAAGATAAATGTTTGTGCTATGTGCTATTTGCTGAATCTGTTGAACTGTCTTGTATGATTGACAAGGTTGCTGAAATTTCTAGTTCCAAATCACTAGATGGTACCTGCAAATTTTATTTAATTGGAGATTATGGTGTGGACAACACCTTTCATGTTTGTCAAATGTTTATCACAACTGATTTGCTTGCTGATTTAAGATTGGATTATTACAACACGCCATCCATTGTGTCATATTGTATTAGCTCGTAGAGAAAGGAATTGTTCGATGATCACTGTTTTGAAAATAGATCTCCATTCATTTGCTCATATGTCACATGTGAATCACTTGTTAAAAATTTGCATGGCCCAAATAAATCATGTTCTCTTCCAAACAACTTGACACAATGTTTAGTAAAGTGGAGGACTAATTTCATTCAATCACGCTGAAATGATGAGAAGGAATGGTTCATGAGAAAAATATTGCATAATTGTTTCCATATTGAAAGCGAGAATGACAAAACAATTGATGCATACATATACCACGCGTACACGTTGTTCTTTTTCTCGAGCACCTTTGCAGATTATCAAAAGACGAGGATGTGTATTCGTGAAGATGGGAAGAATGAGAAGGCCATGGCACCAATGCATATCTGGAAGTGTTCCTTGTTCTGGAATCTAATTCGTCCCCCAGAAGCATATCAAGATTTCACGACATACTATGTAATAGAAGATCAACTGGAGTCGAGGACGACTCCAAATAAAGAAGGGGAGAATGATGAGAACATCGCTACATCGGATACACCCATGGGATCAATGAACAAAGTCCTTACGCACCAATAAAGGCAATAAAGCATGGTGGGAATGCAAAGGGATTCCACACGGCCTTCAATGACCAGTCATAATTAAAAATGGCATAGAGAATGTAAATGGACTCTGATTGGAACATGTAAGCACTCATTGGAAAGATAACTTCGCCATCTTTCCAACGGATCCGGCGTCACTTTCAAATTCCAAGTGAGCTGGCCGCAGCAGTCAAAAACATCTCATGGACAGAACCAGTCTTTTACTCTTCTTGGGTGCTGCGTCACCATTAATTTGGGCTGAGTCCCCATGTATTCCTGTTGTGTTAGAGCATCTCCTAGAGTCATCTCCCTACTTTATATATAGGACAAGCCTCTCCCTTTTCTCCTTTCATGTGTTGTTGTCTTCCAGATTGCAGAAACACTCTCAAAATCCCTTATGTCGGTTGACCAACCGATTCCGAGCTTCAGAACCTCAGTTCGAGTGTGTGCTTTATCCTTGTTCTTTCGAGTTCTTCGATTGCTTGCAAGGATAGACTTTCGTGGTCAGGTCATCCAGGCTTTGGCACGGTTGATAACAATCAGGAGTGTGCTTTAGCGATTGCGGGCACTTATCCTTGCGTGGTTAGTAGCCGGATCGTTAAAGTCATCCTCCGCCTAAATCGAAGTTGTCCTCTCACCGGAAGATCGGGAACCCGTGAGCGCATCAAACACCCTCTATTCTGCAGTGGTTGGATGTCCTCTCACCGGAAGATCGAGAACCCATGAGCGCATCAAACACCCTCTATTCTGCTGTGGTTGGACTCCACGATGCTCAAGCAAGCTTTCTTGAAAGAAAATGAGTTATGTGCTCCTGAATAGCTATTATCTTTGTATTGCCTTCTCAGGCGTTCTACGTGATCTCCTTGAAATGAGTTATGCGCTCCTGAATTGCTATTATCTTTGTATTGCCTTCTCAGGCGTTCTACGTGATCTCCTTGAACCACTATTCTTTTGTTGTTAGACTCCATGATACTCCACACAAGCCGGTATTGAAGGTAAATGAGATTTTTTCCTGCGAATACCCATTATCTCTGGATGGCATTCTTAGGCATTTTACGCTATCTCGTGTATTCCTAGACTCTGGGCAAACCGACGGGCAACCCCCAATTATTCTGTTGCGGTTGCATTCCACAATGGTGCACGCAAACCGGTATTGAACAACAATGAGTTTCGTGTCACCTTTTACCCATTATCTCCGGATGGCCTTCTCAGGCGTTGTATGTGATCTCCTAGATTACAGGAGACTTGGGGCAAACCGGCCTGCAACACACCACTATTCCAGTGAGGTTGGACCCCACGATGCTCCTCGCAAGCCGGTTTTGAACAAAATGAGTTTTTCCTCTGAATACGCGTTATCTCCGGATTGGCTTCTCAAGCCTTCTACGTGATCTCATCAATTACAGTACACTCGGGGCGAGCTGAGAGGCAACCCAACACTATTTTGGGGTGGTTGGACTCCACGATGGTCAATGCAAACCGGTTTTGAAAGAAAATGAGTTTTGTCGACCCACAAAACCCATTATCTCCAGGCGCTCTACGTGTTCCCCTCGATTCCCGGAGACTCAGGGATAACCGAGGGGCAACGCCCTCAATTCTGCTATGGTTGGATTCCACGATGCTCCACGCCAGTCGGATTGAATGAAAATGAGTTTCGTGCTCTTGAATAGCTATTATCTTCGTATTGCCATCTCTGGCGTTCTACGTTATCTCCGTGATTTCAGAAGACTCGGGGTGAACTGACGGGCCACCCCCAACTATTCGTTTGTGGTTGGACTCCACGATACTCCACGCTAGCCGGTTTGAAAGAAAATTAGTTATGTGTCCCTAAATAGCTATTATCTTCGTATTGGCTCTTTAGACGTTCTACGTGATCACCTCGATTCCAGAAGACTCGGGGCAAACTGGGGGGCCACCCCGCACTATTCTTGTGTGGGTGGACTCGACCATGCTCCACGCAAGCCGGTTTTGGAAAAAAAATAAGTTTCGTGCCCTCGAATTCCCATTATTCTTGTCTGGTTGGACTACATGATACCCCACGCATGCCGGAATTGAACGAAAATGAGTTTTGTGCCGCTGAATACCCATTATCTCTAGATGGCCTTCTTAGGCGTAATGCGTGATCTCCTCGATTTCTGCACACTCGGTGCGAACCGACGGGCAACCCCCCACTATTCTGGTGAGGTTGGACCCCACGATGCTCCTCGCAAGCCAGTTTTTGAACAAAATGAGTTTTGTGCCCTCCGAATACGCATTATCTCCGGATTGCCTTCTTAGGCATTCTACGTGATCTACTTGATTTCAGTACACTCGGGACGAACCGAGAGGAAACCAATCCTGGACGGTCCACGCAAGTCGGTTTTAAAAGAAAATAAATGAGTTTTGCGCACCCGCAAAACCCATTATCTCCTGGCGTTCTATGTGTTCCCCTCAATTACAGGAGACTCGGGGATAATCGAGGGGCAACACCCTCTATTCTGCTGTGGCTGGATTCCACGATGCTCAAGCAAGCTTTCTTGAAAGAAAATGAGTTCTGTGCTCCTAAGTAGCTATTATCTTTGTATTGCCTTCTTAGGCGTTCTACGTGATCTCCTTGAACCACTATTCTTTTGTGGTTAGACTCCATGATACTCAACACTAGCCGGTATTGAAGGTAAATGAGATTTTTTCCTCCGAATACCCATTATCTCTGGATGGCATTCTTAGGCATTTTACGCTATCTCGTGGATTCCTAGAGACTCTGGGCAAACCGACGAGCAACCCCCAATTATTCTGTTTGCGGTTGCATTCCACAATGGTCCACGCAAACCGGTATTGAACGACAATGAGTTTTGTGTCGCCGAATACCCATTATCTCCGGATGGCCTTCTCAGGCGTTGTACGTGATCTCCTGGATTACAGGAGACTCGGGGCGAACCGGCGGGCAACCCACCACTATTCTGGTGAGGTTGGACCCCACGATGCTCCTCGCAAGCCAGTTTTTGATGGGGGACGGGGTGGCCCGATCTTCTGGTGAGATGGATAACTACGGTTTGGTGTCACGGCGACCTGAACGATCCGGCTACCAACCACGAAAGTGACTGGAAGACCCGACAATCGCTAAACCACCACAACGAAGCGTTATCAACCGTGCCGGAAACACGATCGACCTGATCACGAAGATCTGTTCCTGCGAGCAACCGAAGAACAAGCAAGAACAAAGGTAAAAGCAATCTGAACTTGCAAATATGAATAAGCACACAAGAGTTGGGGTTTCGAACTCGATACGGTTGGTCTAGCCGACACAAGCGAAATCGAGGCTGTTTCAACACACACGTGGAAAACTAGACTAAACAAAACCCAGGGATGAAGAAGAGGGGTGGCGGCCATAAGTAGAAGACATACGGCGGCCAGAGGGGGCGTGCAGGACATGGTGGCACGCACCCCCACGAAGCCCTAAGGTTACATGGGCCTTGGGCCCAAAATTGAGGTGACACAGCACCTGGCAGATTTGGCCCGCTTGATTGTTTCGACGATTCCTGATGATTCCGAAGGAATTTTGCAATGGGACCAAATGCGTTGGAAAGCTTATCTCCTAAGCTTTCCGTGGAGTGGTAGAACGTGGAAATTGGAGTTTGTATGTGGCATGTGCGTTCGTTTGAAGTTGTGCTACGCGCAGACAGCCGAACTGGGCCTCCGGGAGAGTGGGGCCTGTAGTTGGGACTCCTTGGCCATGGGTGATGGTCTTGGGGCTTGATGTTGGAGTGCTTAACATCCTGCATTGATGGCTCGAATGGATTGGCCAAAGGATTCAAGCCCACTTGTCGTTCTTCTCGTTCTTTCAGTAACATAGTGGACGTAATCGACGTAGTGGCTGTAGTCAATGTAGCGGCCGTAGTGGAAGTAGGATGCACATTCGTATCCTTGCTTGTGATGTCCTCATCACTACGTGATCTCATTAATTACAGTACACACGGGGCGAGCGGAGAGGCAACCCACCACTATTTTGGGGTGGTTGGACTCCACGATGGTCTACGCAAATCGATTTCGAAAGAAAATGAGTTTTATGGACTTGCAAAACCCATTATATCCCGGCGTTCTACGTGTTCCCCTCGATTCCAAGAGACTCAGGGATAACCGAGGGGCAACGCCCTCAATTCTGCTGTGGTTGGATTCCACGATGCTCCACGCCAGTCGGATTGAATGAAAATGAGTTTCGTGCTCCTGAATAGCTATTATCTGCGTATTGCCTTCTCAGGCGTTCTACGTTATCTCCGTGATTTCAGAAGACTCGGGGTGAACTGACGGACCACCCCCCAACTATTCGTTTGTGGTTGGACTCCACGATACTCCACGCTAGCCGGTTTGAAAGAAAATTAGTTATGTGCCCCTAAATAGCTACTATCTTCGTATTGGCTCATTAGACGTTCTAAGTGATCACCTCGATTCCAAAACACTCAGGGCGAACTGAGGGGCCATCCCGCACTATTCTTGTGTGGGTGGACTCCACCATGCTGCACGCAAGCCGGTTTTGGAAAAAAAATAAGTTTTGTGCCCTCGAATTCCAATTATCTCCGGATTGCCTTCTTAGGCGTTCTTCGTGTTCTCCTCGATTTTAGGCGACTCGGGGCGATCCAACGAGCGACCCTCCAATATTTTGTTGTAGTTGGACAGCACGATCCTCCACGCAAGCTAGTTTTGGATGAAAATGAGTTTTGTGCCTCTGAATAGCTATTATGATCGTATTGCCTTCTTCGGCGTTCTATGTGATCTGCCCGATTCCAGAAGATTCAGGGCGAACTCAGGGGCCACATCCCACTATTCTTGTCTGGTTGGACTACACGATACTCCACGCATGCCGAAATTGAACGAAAATGAGTTTTGTGCCGCTGAATACCCATTATCTCCGGATGGCCTTCTTAGGCGTTCTGCGTGATCTCCTGGATTTCTGCAGACTCGGTAAGTACCGACAGGCAACCCCCCATTATTCTGGTGAGGTTGGACCCCACGATGCTCCTCGCAAGCCAGTTTTTGAACAAAATGAGTTTTGTGCCCTCCGAATACGCATTATCTCCGGATTGCCTTCTCATGCGTTCTACATGATCTACTCGATTTCAGTACACTCGGAACGAAACGAGAGGAAACCCACCACTATTTTGAGGTTGTTGGACTCTTGGATGGTCCACGCAAGTCAGTTTTAAAAGAAAATGAGTTTTGCGCACCCGCAAAATGCATTATCTCCAGGCATTCTATGTGTTCCGCTCGATTACAGGAGACTCGGGGATAATCGAGGGGCAACACCCTCTATTCTGCTGTGGTTGGATTCCACAATGCTCAGGCAAGCTTTCTTGAAAGAAAATGAGTTATGTGCTCCTGAGTAGCTATTATCTTTGTATTGCCATCTCAGGCGTTCTACGTGATCTCCTTGAGCCACTATTCTTTTGTGGTTAGACTCCATGATACTCAACACTAGCCGGTATTGAAGGTAAATGAGATTTTTTCCTCCGAATACCCATTATCTCTGGATGTCATTCTTAGGCATTTTACGCTATCTCGTGGATTCCTAGAGGCCCTGGGCAAACCGACTTGCAACCCCCAATTATTCTGTTGCGGTTGCATTCCACAATGGTCCACGCAAAACGGTATTGAAAGACAATGAGTTTTGCGTCGCCGAATACCCATTATCTCCGGATGGCCTTCTCAGGCGTTGTACGTGATCTCCTGGATTACAGGAGACTCGGGGCGAACCGGCGGGCAACCCACCACTATTCTGGTGAGGTTGGACCCCACGATGCTCCCCGCAAGCCAGTTTTGAACAGAATGAGTTTTTCCTCTGAATACGCGTTATCTCCGGATTGGCTTCTCAAGCCTTCTACGTGATCTCATATATTACAGTACACTCGTGGCGAGCCGAGAGGCAACCCACCACTATTTTGGGGAGGTTGGACTCCACGATGGTCTACGCAAATCGGTTTTGAAAGAAAATGAGTTTTGTGGACCCGCAAAACCCATTATCTCCAGGCGTTCTACGTGTTCCCCTCGATTCCAGGAGACTCAGGGATAACCGAGGGGCAACGCCCTCAATTCTGGTGTGGTTGGATTCCACGATGCTCCACGCCAGTCGGATTGAATGAAAATGAGTTTCGTGCTCCTGAATAGCTATTATCTTCCTGTTGCCTTCTCAGGCGTTCTACGTTATCTCCGTGATTTTAGAAGACTCGGGGTGAACTGACGGGCCACCCCCCAACTATTCGTTTGTGGTTGGAGTCCACGATACTCCACGCTAGCCGGTCTGAAAGAAAATTAGTTATGTGCCCCTAAATAGCTACTATCTTCGTATTGGCTCATTAGACGTTCTTAGTGATCACTAGAATAGGCGTTCTACGTGTTCTCCTTGATTTTAGGCGACTCGGGGCGATCCAACGAGCGACCCTCCAATATTCTGGAGTAGTTGGACAGCACGATCCTCCATGCAAGCTAGTTTTGGATGAAAATGAGTTTTGTGCCTCTGAATAGCTATTATGATCGTATTGCCTTCTTCAGCGTTCTATGTGATCTGCCCGATTCCAGAAGATTCAGGGCGAACTCAGGGGCCACATCCCACTATTCTTATCTGGTTGGACTACACGATACTCCACGCATGCCGGAATTGAACGAAAAAGAGTTTTGTGCCGCTGAATACCCATTATCTCCAGATGGCCTTCTTAGGCGTTCTGCGTGATCTCCTGGATTACTGCAGACTCGGTGCGAACCGACAGGCAACCCCCCACTATTCTGGGGAGGTTGGACCCCACGATGCTCCTCGCAAGCCAGTTTTTGAACAAAATGAGTTTTGTGCCCTCCGAATACGCACTATCTCCGGACTGCATTCTCAAGCGTTCTGCGTGATCTAATCGATTTCAGTACACTCAGGACGAACCGAGAGGAAACCCACCACTATTTTGAGGTGGTTGGACTCCTGGACGGTCCACGCAAGTTGGTTTTAAAAGAAAATGAGTTTTGCGCACCGGCAAAACCCATTATCTCCAGGCGTTCTATGTGTTCCCCTCGATTACAGGAGGCTCGGGGATAATCGAGGGGCAACACCCTCTATTCTGCTGTGGTTGGATTCCACGATGCTCAGGCAAGCTTTCTTGAAAGAAAATGAGTGCTGTGCTCCTGAGTAGCTATTATCTATGTATTGCCTTCTCAGACGTTCTACGTGATCTCCTTGAACCACTATTCTTTTGTGGTTAGACTCCATGATACTCCACACTAGCCGGTATTGAAGGTAAATGAGATTTTTTCCTCCGAATACCCATTACCTCTGGGTGGCATTCTTAGGCATGTTACGCTATCTCGTGGATTCCTAGAGACTCTGGGCAAACCGACGGGCAACCCCCAATTATTCTGTTGCGTTTGCATTCCACAATGGTCCACGAAAAACCGGTATTGAACGACAATGAGTTTTGTGTCGCCGAATACCCATTATCTCCGGATGGCCTTCTCAGGCGTTGTACGTGATCCCCCGGATTACAGGAGACTCGGGGCGAACCGGCGGGAAACCCACCACTATTCTGCTGAGGTTGGACCCCACGATGCTCCTCGCAAGCCGGTTTTGAACAGAATGAGTTTTTCCTCTGAATACGCATTATCTTCGGATTGGCTTCTCAAGCCTTCTACGTGATCTCATTAATTACAGTACACTCGGGGCGAGCCGAGGGGCAACCCACCACTATTTTGGGGTGGTTGGACTTCACGATGGTCTACGCAAACCGGTTTTGAAAGAAAATGAGTTTTGTGGACCCGCAAAACCCATTATCTCCAGGCGTTCTACGTGTTCCCCTCGATTCCAGGAGACTCAGGGATAACCAAGTGGCAACGCCGTCAATTCTGCTGTGGTTGGA
>SPJY01014838.1:0-10596 GCA_005191435.1 Raddia distichophylla
GGATCAGTTGTTAGGCATCTAGGATTTCAAAAACGCGTTGGGTGTACGGATCAGATCCGTAGCATTGCATTTATTCAATTATTTGCAGGCCGAAATAACTGAAATTATTATGTTATGATTTATGTAGTGATTTTAGGGGAAGTTCTACGCGGTGGACTCAGCATACTCCAACGCAACAGGCTACCTTGCACTATTCCGGGGTGATACCACCTTCAAAACTTCGGTCCTGCTGGTCGCCTCCCAACCTCAGTGGAGGAATTGTTCAACTATAGACACTCACAAGTGTAGTCATCGAAAGGGCTTTTGGATTGTTGAAGAACAAGTTGCGCATGTTGAGGTCTATTCCTAATTTTTAGGTGCATAGACAGATGCGCATTGCTGTCACGTGCATGACATTGCATAACTTCATTCTTTAGGATTGTGGTGATCCTGAAGACTTGGACCATGGACCTGATGGGCCTAGTGAGTGGTACGAGCAACACAACCCTCCTGTTCCATCGAATAGCTGGTGCCTCAGGATACCTATGACATGGTCATCTGTCGTTATCAGATGGATGTAGCCATGTATGCAGAGTATATAGCTGGCTAGTGCTATTAGATGAACGATCTTATGCATGTATTGTCCATTTGTGTTTTGTGAATCAGCTTATCCATGTAATGTCCCCCATGTTTGTGTTATGAACCAGCTTATCCATGTGGAGGAATTTGGGATTGATTGTTACATTATTGCCTTTATTATTGTATCTATTTCTGCTCTGTATTGCATATTTTTCTCGCTATTGTGGTGAAGTGAAAATGGCAAATAGTGAGGAGGGCAGCTATCCCATTTGTATGTGATCCCTTCTATCTGCATGATTTTTCTTCCTGCCTCAATTTGTTACATTTCTTCCTTGCTTATTCATGTACTTGTTACTTATTTGTGTATGGTTGAAGTTTGTAGGTTCAGTTTAGCACAGGTTCAAGTTTTTGTATGTAAAAAGCTCCATACTGTGAAAAAATATTCATGTACTTGTTACTTTTATTTGTAGTTCAGGTTAATAAATTACCTTGTGAAATTATCAGGCAAAATAAGAGATCTTCAGTATTAGCACAGAATCTGCCCATGTGGATAAATACTTTATGTTATTTTTAAATAATTGAAAGTTTCACAGGCTTGTCTTGCATATTATTGCAAATATTTATATATGTGACATTCTTGCTCGACATGACAATATATACCAGTTCAGCTAAAGCCTTGTTAGCTTGCCAAACAGAGGTTCAAAGATGTCATATCTGAATACATTCTTGCATGCAGCCAATGTTATATCTGTCAAGAGCATACAATCTACTTGAGGAGTGAAGATAAACAAAGAAAAGCACAGGGAAAAAATAGAACAGACCAGGCACTGGCCTCAGGCCGTGCTTGGAAGAGCCTCATTTTCGGCTATTCATTTGCAGCACCTTTGCTCATTACCAAAAAAAAAATTCCTACCTTATTGTGTGGGACTCCCATATCACAATTGGCAAAATGGCAAGGCCCGGAAGAGCCTAAACACAGATTTATATGCAATGATATACTAGAGTCTTAAACTCTGAATTCAACCATCTCATGTCTATTTATGTACTCAAAGTATAAGCTGTGAATTGTCCTGGAAGCATCATTCATCTGGCCAAAAAAAAGACTGAGAGCATATATGCACATATAAAAATGCCTGGAGCATATATACACACATATCCATCTCACAACTAAAAAACTGACAGCATATATACAAATATAAAAAAAAAACTACAGCCAGCACACAAATGTCCATCTGGCAACATAAGAACTGACAGCATCTCATTGTAGCCATATATATATATCCGGTTCCACACATATAAAAATTACTCATTGCATCACAAACAATGGCAGCCAGCACACAAATGTCTCATGAATCAAACTAGAAATCACGTAGTTTATTACAACGCCGAATTGGGAAAATAAAATTGTCTCATGCATACGAAAACTAATGAGCAGAGCAAAGATGTTATATAAATGTTCTGATACAATATGTTACATAAATGTTCAAATTTAACATGGGCATGCCACATTCTGCTGGAAGGTGTCAATTCTTAGTGCCACCACCCTCGAATGAGAGATATGCAGCCTTGTACTCGGGCTTCGGTAGAACGTAGGAAGCAATGAGGTTGCTGTCGCTATCTTCGCTCACAACGTCCCTTCAGTTCCTTCAGCCAAGCCTGCACCTCCATTTGCTCTAATTTCTCCTTGATTGGTGATTGCTCGGATTGGCCTCCACCAGATGAGCCATGGGTCCAGACTCTCTTTTGGCTACTCCAGAATTTGTCAAATCTTTCGTCCTCGCAAGTGCGTTTGCTTCCGCTTCCTCTGTGCGACATCTCCATCACATCTGCCTGAGCATCCTTATGTAATTGATGAGAAGATTGACCCCTCCGACCACCATACTGTCTATCCATTCTCGTTGAAAGATCTATATCCTCATAGTTCTCCCCACTGATGTACTCCGTAGGAGCACCTGTGCTGCCACGATATTGCCTGGCAGCTGCTGGGGTGTGGTCTCCGTATAGCTCGTCGAAGATGTCTTCATGAGCGAAGCCGTATCTGAAATTCTTAGTACTGCTATCCACCTGGAAAAATAAAACATGTTCATGGTAATTCAATGGAAAAAAGAACAGGCAGTAACAACATACAAATGGAAAATATGACCTCGACTAACATTTATCCGCGCAGTCCACCATTCAGCAGGAGCATCGATTGTACCAGTGTGGGGATTGATGCCAATGCCTGTCGACGCCTTCAGCTTCTTGTACTTCTGCCATTCTTTCCTTGTGTTGTCCCATTTGCTCTTCAGCTGCTCCCACCTCAGGTTGGCTTGCGGCAATAGCAATTTCATTAGTGAGAGAAGTACACTTCTTTTTCTAAATGGCCCTTAGGCATCCACCCGGCTCTCTTCAATTTTTACAGCAAATTGCAAACGTTGTGTACTCGTTTGAAGTCCATTTGTGGCAAGGAACCTTCTCCTTGCTGGACGACATATCCAATCGAACCTACATATCCGGAGGTCACGCTCTCTGTGATTACTACCCGCCGCAAGTGTACCTAACAATTTACATACTGAACCCGCACCTTGCACAGCGGAGACGATGGACCGAGCTTGGGAGAAGACACACAGGGGCGGACAGGCTGCGCCCCTGACAACAGACTTTGATTTCACCGGAGGCGTGCGGAATGACCAATGGGTGGATTCCGACTTACCGGAGGCACGGAGAGACCGGACCCAAACCCTAGCAGCCAAAGAGCTCCCGGTGGCGCTGTAGACACCGCACTCGAGGAGCTTCCTGAACGCCGATCGTGGACGCCGCCTCCACGGCGACAACGACGTCGCCGCCGCCCGTGCGCGGCAGGTGCTAGTCCGCCGGAGGCGAGGCGGCGGCTCGGCGGCGTGTTTGGGGGAGGGGTTCGATATGGAGCGCGGCGGGGAGGAGCACGGGGAGTGTTGACGAAGCCCTCATAGGAGGCCATCGGGCTGGGGAAAGTGCATTCGGACGGCTCGCTACAGTATCTAGTACGGGCACACACGGGCCAGCCGTTTTTTTCCTCACGCGCATGGACCGATTTTTACTCTAGTTATTTTTACTCTACGCATGGAGTAACTCTACACAACGCGGTAACGAACAACGCCTAATTGACCAGGTTTGCGTGGGCCGAGCGATGCAAACTAAAGCCCATGTATGTGACACGTCTGTTTAGCACCTCAATCTAAATTTTTAAATTAACATTTTGATTACTAAATGGGGGCGACTACTGTTCGTTCGGCCGGCCCGCCGAACGGACGCCGCGGCCCAAACAAGCCGTGCATGCAAGTATCGCCTCGCAACCAACAAAAAATCGCATGCATGCATGCAGGAACAAAAAAAACGCATGCATGTCCCTCACGTGCTAGAAACGGAGGAAATAAAGTAAAAAATTCATCGCTGACATCAGCGCTGACGTCATATAGATTCCCTTTTCATTTTCTTTAAATGATCATAATTTTTGACTGGGAGCTCCAATCTACAAACCGTTTTCACCAACGTGTTCCTCGCATTTTTCCGAACAAAACAAGACCCAAGTTGCTATATAAATTTTTACTGAAACAATTTATCTATACTAATGGAACAATTAATTTGTACTATTTGAACAATACGTCTAATACAATGGAACAACTTAGTATTTGGCCACTGGAACAATAGGCTAAGCCTAATTGGAACAATGTATTTGGTCTGATGGAACAACTTGCATACCTATTGGAACAATGTATTTGGTCTGTCGGAATAGTAAAAAGAAATGCCTACTAGAACAAGAAGGTTTGCCTATCGAAATAATAATTTTTGCCTACTGAAACAACAAGGTTTGCCTACTGAAACAAATAAAAGTTGACTATTGGAACAATAAGGTTTGTGCTATTAGAACAGTTGAACTTTGCCTACTGGAACAATAACTTTTGCCTTATAGAACAATACTACTGAAACAATAAAGTTTGCCTACTGGAACAATAAAGTTTGTCCTACTAGATTAGTTGAGCTTTGCCTGCTGAAACAATAACATTTGCCTTCTGGAACAATAACTTTTGCCTTCTGAAACAAATAAGGTTTTGCTTACTGAAACAATAAAGTTTACCTACTGGAACAATAAAGTTTATCTGTTGGAACAATGAGTCTAGCCTCCCGGAACAATCTATCTTGCCTGTTGGAACAATGAGTCTAGCCTCTCCGAATAATCAATCTTGCCTGCTGGAACAACTTTTATACCTGTTTTCACCAATGTATTCCTATCATTTTTACGAATAAAACAATACGCATGTTGCTATATAAAAATTTCTTAGAACAATTTGCATATACTATGGAACAATTATTTTGGCCTGTTGGGAACAATACGTTTGGTCTGATGGAACAGCTTGATATTTGGCTTGCTGTAACAATTGGCTACCCCCACTGAAACAATATGTCTGGTATGCCTATTGAAACTTGATATGCCTATACCTATTGGAACAATGTATTTGGCTTGCTGGAATGATAGGCTAAACCCTCTCAATTGGAACAAAAATGTCTAGTTTGATGGAACAAATAAGGTTTGCCTGGTGTGGAACGGTAAAATTTGAGTACTGCAACAATAAAAGTTAGCTGCTGGAACAGAAAAATGTTAGATTGTATGGAACAATATGTTGACATGTTGGAACAAAAATTTTTAACTACTAGAACAGAAATGTTAGTTCTATTACCTGCTACCTACTAGCCTACCATGCCCATGCATGCCATGGCATGCTGCATGCATAAAATGGGGCCCACCCACTCCTCCCATGGCCGGCTTTTATTACCTGCTCCTTGCATGGCTGCGGTGTGCGGCACTCTCTCTCTCTTCTCTGCACATCAGCATAGCACCCGTGCAGTACGTTCCACATGGTCATGGCATGCATTCGATATGCGCGCAAGTAGGGGACCAGGGAGTCAAAAGTTGCGTGCGTGGGTTTCTATAGCGAAGCGCTCCGCTAGCGTGGGCTGCTGGGCCGAGAGCAGCGTCCGACGGACGGACGTTCGAGAATAAGTATTATCGTTACTAAATATAACTACAATTTTTTTAATAAAATCTAAAAATTTATAGTTATGAAAGTGTTTGTCGAGATTAATCTAAATGCATGATTTTTTATGTTTCCAATTCAAATAATTTAAAATATTTTCATGCATAAAATTTTAAAACTTTGGACATCGTGTTTTTTCAAACTAGAGAGAGTACTACTAATAATAATAATTAATCTGAACTTTTGTACTATACACGAAGCATGGACATATATACACTTATTGCTACCCTTAGGATATCCTATGAACGATGTTCAGAGCCTATGAACGATGCATTCCACGTTCTTTCTTACCCACTCCTCTTCTTATCACTCCAAACTCCCAATTCAATGCCCACTAAGTAACGAGTTTTGTATAAAAAATTTCGGTTTTGCTTAAACCCAGGCGACTGGGCTCGCCGCCGCGGCCGCCGATGGGTGGACCCGGCGCGCGCGCGCGTGCCCAGTCGCCTGGGCTGGAGTCACGCCCCTAAAATTTTAGGGTACTAGATAGTACTTTATAGTGCGAATATACTCAGCATCATCCATCGTGCTTAATCTAATTAAAGATTAAACGGTAACTCCTAGTACCTTTTAGTAACTTCTAAAAGAAACTAATGTATAGAAGGATCGATGGATTTGTATTTTAACGTTGTGTACTTGTGTCTCTCTCAAGGCAACCATGTTCGTCTTCCTCGTTGGCTACAAGCCGCTGCTGACGTCTCGTGGCCACGAGCTCGTGCGTTGTCGCCCATGGCCATGAGCCCGCGCGCTGTCGCCGCGAGACGCACGTTGTGCGCATGACGTCACCCTGCCGTCCAGCGTGTGTGCTGCTGCTGCGAGCCGCGCACCCACTGCTAGGGATACAGGCCTCTACATACGATTTTAGAACAGCTTGTAAGAAACCACGACTGATGCCTCACGGAGCATTACAAGACAGTTTTAGAACCTTGTAAGAAACCACGGCTGATGCCTCGCGGAGCATTACAAGAAACCACGGCTGATGCCATGCCTTGCGGAGCATTACAAGAAACCACGGCTGATGCCTCGCGGAGCATTACAAGCGGTTCTAGGAACCGCTTGTAGAGGTGTCTAGAACCGCTTGTAGAGGTGTCAAAAAAGACAAATAATATTGGGGGAGGTGGGATTCGAACCCAGGACCTCACCCATCCACGTGACTCTCCGCGCATGATCTCTGTTGAGTTAGGGGGAGCTTTCCTTTTATCTATTTGAAAAATGGGCCTTTAGAAACGGTTCGAGGCACGAACTGCTGCTAAAGCCCAAGCATTACAAGCGGTTCGTGTCCCCAACCGCTTGTAGTGCTTTAGAAGCGGTTGGGGGCATAAACCGCTGCTATTCCTTGACTTTTAGAAGGGGTTCGTGTCCTGAACCGCTTCTAAAGATGCTCTCCCAGTTTTGTGGCTAATAAACCGCTTCTAAAGGCTGACTTCGGGTTTTTTGAACCGCTTGTGAATGTCCATTCTCTAGTAGTGACCGCCGCCGCGAGCACTTCGTCGCCCTGCCCGCGCCACCGTCTTACCGAGTCCCATGCACCGCCGCCGCCGCCGCGGCACACACGTGGTCAAGCCATTGCGCGCCATGTGCCTTACATATTGTGGCTATGAGTGCATGCACCAATACCGCCGACACGTGCCCATGTACACAGACGTCATTGTGGCACTACAAGGAATCGTAGATTTTCTTTTCGGTTATGGGAGTAAAGTGGCGTTGCGTTGCGTTTTTTTTTGTAGCGGCCCAAGAATTATGACGCGCCAACAGTTTTCAGTTCAAACCGGTCCTCGTACAATCCCGCAGAGTACTGTAGCTTATAGGGGCGACCGCGACTACGGAAGATTAGGCGTACTGAAAATTTGGGATTAGTGGAGGTGAAGCACACTTTGAGGCTTTTAAATTATGACCCATTCGTGTTGACAGGCCAAGTTAAACAAATCTATTAATTACTTGCCATATGCATGCAAGTTTATATCAAATTTGGCGGAGCGGTGGGTTGCATATCATGTGGCTGCACGAGGATATATTCCAACAAATAACAATAGTGATGTATCAAACCCACCACAAGGACCAACTGAAGAAATCTTGTTCTATGATCAAGAGGATGGTTTGTCCGGCACATTTGTCGTTGACCTAGGGAATGACATCGAAATTGCACCTTCATTGATCTCAGAGGAGATGACAAATCCAAAAGATTTGAAATTCTGCTTAGGAAGAACTTACAAGGGCAAAAGATCAAGAAAGTGATGAGGATGAAGATTAAGATGAGTATGAGGTAACGATGACGATGAGGACCTTTGGCCTGCAGCTTATGATCCAAATGAATTATAGTTTTTTTTGTGTTTGCTAGCATAAATTCTAGTTTACCGGCTATAAATTGACTAGTGAAATGTACTTTTATGTTCCTTCACTTGAATGGCTTGTACATTATAATATTGTGTTCCAAAACTCATGCTGATCTACCTTTTCTTTTCCTTGCAGGATGGCATTGAAACGGGTTCACATGCTTGTTCACAGCCAGTGGCTAGACAAAAAGCTCGTTTTCTAGATTTTGGGCTCGATTTCAAATTACATCTGATTCAATTCTGAATTGTTCTAGCATTAAAATTAATCGATTTTAGACAAACTTCAAATGCACTTGGGCTCGGCTAGGTTTGGCTCAAAAGCTCATACCCCTCTAAAATAATTAAAATCATATGGATTCATTCCGTGTCAATTTTAAAAAGAACTCCAAAAAAACTCGAAACGAGCTTGTGTCCACCTAGGTGGTAATATCATTGATGCCAACATTGCTGACAAACATGGTGACAACTCTAATGCAAATGATGATGGCAGCATAAATCCACATAACAATTTCAATGCAAATGATGGCGGCAACACCAATATTGAGGAGGACTCAGATGTTGATCATGTTGATGGCACCAACCATGCCGCCACTTAACTAAGGTGCTCACTTATAGCTCTTCTAGCAAGTTAAAAGCATTATTAGTTAAATCTCAGATGATCCTAAACAAATGGATCACTTGCCAATGGACCAAGGCATTATTTTGTATCTATTAATGTGATCGGGATGCTCTTTAGCAAGATCATTTTGTATAACTAATGTTTAGATTTTCTATGGACAATGCAATTTGTAAGATGGGCCGATGATATCTACTATGGTATTAAGTGTATCCAATGCTCAACTCGGAAACTTGTTGGATGAAATTATTATCACATTTCTAATATTATCTGGAACCTGAATGCTCCCAGTATATTTTGTTGGACTAGATTGTTGTCAACTTTGCTTCGTGATGTATAGAACTTATATTCTCCTTCAAGAATATGAGTTGCATTTGAAATGTAAAATGTATTTCTTGAAAACGATGTATTTTGACTGAATATATGTTGCTTCAATACAATGGAACTTGAATATTGGATCAAACAGTGCACAATATTGAATGTGTAAATTGCGTACGAAAAAATAATTTTTCTGACGTGAAAATGTTTGTACTGACGGGATTCTCGTCGGAAGAATGAAAAAGAGCTGACAGGGATTCTCCATGTCCGGGAAATTATATTTTTCCTAAGGGTGATAATTTTCCTGGCAGCCGTTGTCACTCGGGGGCATAGGTTTTCCAGACGGTTAATATTATCTTGGCGGTTCCCTAGCTTCAGGGAAAATATAATTTTCTGACGGCCCAAAACCGTCGGGTAATATTTTCCTGACGAGAATAGTCCGTCCAGAGTCCATTATTCCTAACAATTTGTATCGTCAAAACAATATTTGTAACGGTTTGTCGTCAGCCAAATTATGGGCGTGTTTGGTTCGTCGCCGCCACACGCCATGCCCAGAGATTGCGATCCGTGAACCAGGGCGAGCGGTCACCAGCGTTGGCGAGATTTGGCGAAGAAAACGGGCGCCCGCGCCAACGCTCGCCTCGACATTTACTGTGCGTGGGCGACGACACGATTTCATCGGCGAGCCAACGGACGGCGATGATCCAAATGAACGCCTAATTCCCACGGTGAGCCAATGGTTGGCACAGCGGTCAACGGCGGCAATCCGAACAGCCCCTATATTTTCGCTACTTGCTAGCCCTGAGTGATTTTGCCTGACAGCACCCCGTCAGTATTAATTTTCCTAGCAGGAATTAATATATTCCTGATGGTTTATGCCCGTCCGGGATGCTCCTATTTCGAGTAGCGCATGCTCTTTCTTATCCATTCATCTTCTTATCTCCTCCCAAGTCCCAATTCAATACACACTATATTTTTCTTTTTACACATGTCCCTCCCTCTCTCTCTCTCTCTCAAGTCTCAATAGCAGTGAGAATGCTCGCTGGCTCGCTGCAGTTTGAATGACTATTTCGTATAAAGGTTTTATGATACTTAATATTTTACGGTGTATCCAGTGTTCGCCTAAACGGCCGTTTAAACGGTGTTCAGGCGAACACCGTGCAGTTTAGCCCCTAAACGGTGAATTAAAAGGTTGACCGGTTTAAAGGTCAAAAACGGGATTAAACGGACTAAACGGGCTAAACAGAACAGAATTAAAAGGAATTAAACGGGCTAAACGTTATTAAATGAGCCGTTTAGGATATGTAATGCACTAGAATTCTTAATTTGTTCACTTCTCACTCCCATGCTCCGCTCACGCCAGCTAAACTCTTGTGCTCTCACCTCCCTCCTAGACTCTGGCCCGCCCCTTGCGTTCGCGCTCGAGGCATGTGGGCCCCACGTCGCGCCTAGGTACTGCTCTATTAATATGTGTTTTCAATTTTTCTTTGTGCAGTACTGCTTTGCGGTTTTAATATGTGATGTGAAGCTGTGATTTCAATCCTTATGATGTACTAGCACTCTAGCAGTAATGCTCAATATGCTCTTTTGCTACACCGATAGTTCAATACTGGTGTAATTTCTATTTCAATCTATAATTCTACTAGTATTAATATAGTATCACCGCTATCTGCTTATGATAATTGCTATATTGCATTACTCCTAGTTTGCTATGCCT
>SPJY01014888.1:0-13670 GCA_005191435.1 Raddia distichophylla
GCGTCAACCTTAATTAACTATTGGGTGATATGATAAAGAGGGGCGACTAACTAGGGTGGTGGGTGTTCAATGGCGGAGCTAGGTCCCGGCAACCCTAGGCTCATGGATGGGCTTCTAGCCTGCTAAGCTATTGAGCACCATGTAATTGCATAAAAAAATTAGCGCATACCTTGGACATGGACGACCTAAAATGGGAAAGCTAATAACGTCGGCTAGGCACTGTGGGTGGTGGCACAATAACAGGGCAAGGGCAAGGTGATCGGCAACGTACCCGATATGGAGATAAGTCGAAGGCACATTGTTGATCAACAATTGATGTGGCCAAGGCGGGTATGGAGAAAGCATTGTGGTGCATACTAAATCACACTACAGGAGAAAAGACAAAGAAAGGAAAGTGTGGGAGCATGTGGATGCCATGAGCTAAAACTGCACCATGATGTCCCATTAGAGAAAAACCATAAAACTTATTTTGGTTTTGATAGTTCAAGGACTGGGTTAACCTAATTTTCAAAATCTTTTGAGAAACAGAGCAAGATTAAAAGTTGATCAACCAAATTAGTATTAATCTTCTGGTTTAAATATTCGGCATCACCTCTATACTTCCAACCTTACCCATGTAACTAACATTCTCAAAAAAAAAAATGTAAGTCACTAACATTCTCATGTGCTAGACAACCCCTGCTCTGTTGTTTCCATGCTCCTGACCACAATTAAGGTTCAAGAAAGAAGGGTGGTTCCGTGGTTGAAACTTTTAGCTAGGATTGAAAATAAGCTGAGGCTAAACGAGCTAGGTTTGTTTGGGATCGAGCTCGTTTTGTGATCGAGCTGATTCGTCGCTTGAATTACTGAGCCAAGAGTGCTGGTTGGCTCGAGCAGCTCGTCAGCCCTCAGCGGGCAGTGCCCATCCTGACATGTTAGGCCTGCAGGTAATTGGACAATCTAATAGACAAAGAAAATTAACCTAAGAGTGGGTCTAGCTCTAGTTCGAACGAATAACCAAAATATAACCAGATTAAAATTCGGAATTAATCTGGCCCAAAAAAAACCAAGCCAATGCTTCCGCTCAATTAGATTGCATCACATCAAGCACTGCCGACTTCATTGACTGGAATTGTAGCCGCCCTGAAATGATTTGCGAGCATCGAAATTCGTATAATAGACAGGCCGCCAGACAAATAATCGAAAGGAACAACGCAATTCGTAGGCCACCAGACAAAAATAATCAAACAAGCAGAGCGATAGATGTTTAATGGAACTGATAATGATAATGTCCATATAGATATTGACAGGCGAAACCACGTTGCCTGCTGATAACTGACCCCGTCATTAGAACACACACTAACACATTGCTTAATGCTTAACCATGCATGTCGAGAGGGACGCAAACCTAAATAAACAAGTTGAAATAGACAGTAACATTACTTAGCTACGCAACAACCACGCTAGGGCGCAGCAGTGCGATAATAAGTTCACAGTACGTGCTCCATGCAGACGCAGGACGGCGCCGCTTCAGGCCGCGAAAGCGGCGGCGGCGGCGGCGGGACCGGCGGCGTGGAGGATTTGGAAGTAGAGCTGCGGCGCGGCTGCAAAGGCCGCGCGGGAAATCACGAAGCCCACGGCACCCGGCGCAGCCATCATGATGGTCGGCCCGGCCACCGGCAATAACACGAGCGCGCCCACGATAGCAACGACGGCGGCTGCTGCACCGCCGATGATGGCAACCAGAGGCGGAGCCATCGATCGCTGCACAGTCCCTGCCCCGGCGCGCTCTGCAGCTAGCTGCTCGGTGGAGAGAGAGAGAGAGAGTGTGGTGGAAGAAACTCGCGCGTCTGCATATATATAGAGCCAGAACGCGGCCATTGCTGTGCCCTGCACTGTGCATGCGCCTTTGCATTTGCTGCGTCCTCCTCGGGAGACGAAGAGGCCGGGAATCCAGACGGCTCGGTCCACTGGGCGTGAGCTGAAGGAGACTCCATTAATTTTCCTTGTGCATGCGAGCTCCCTCCCGTTCCAACTTTTCCACGGGGATCGCGCCGGATAACTGAAACGTCGGGCCCTGTGGAAGCGAACTGGCGGGTGGGCGCGCGGGCCTCGACGCTGGTGACACGGATCATGGACACCGTTTTTAAAATACAACTTTAACAGTTAACATTGTAATTTGGTGAGTCCGACGTCTGGCGCGTGGGCTGGACCAGCCTGAGCCGTAGGATCAACGGCACCATGTGCATCCGAGCGTTGCCGTGCGCGCGCGTGCCAGTGAGTCGTTGTTAGTCGTTGCTAGCAGTGCGGTTGATTAAATTTTTAATTAAACTTCTGATTTTTGTATAAAATTCAAATAGTGTTCAAAATGTGTGGAATAAATTTCATAATTCTTATAAAATCGAGAGAAACCCATTTTAAAAACTTTTTCAAATTTTTGATTTTTTTCACTTTTTCAATTTTTTTGATGTAAAACTATGAGAAGGCACCTACGAAACTTACACCTATACTAGCGAAACTTGTCCCGTGTTGATAAAACTTGATCGTGTGCTGATGAAATCTAATGAAACTTGAATGAAACTTCAATGTAACCTGATGAAACTTGGTTGAAACTTGTTGAAACTTGAATTGACCTGATGAAAATTGAAGAAACTTGTATGAGACTTGCTGAAACTTGCATTAAACCTGATGAAACTTGACAATTCGGCAAGTTTAACGAATATGAAATCTAAGTTTCAGTAGGCGAAACCCAAATTGGCGTGTTGATTGGCCTTGAGTTCGAGGAGGCTCCATGGATTCCTTCTGCATGCATGCAAGCTTATTGGTTCTGTTCCGTTCCATGCATGATCGGAGCCGGATTTCCAGGGTTGGACGGTTGGTAAAAGGTACAGGCAAGCTGTCTCCGAACCATCTGCACCTAAAATGGAGTAAATAATAATATGAAAGAGACAGAGGATGCATAGAAATTTAGATCGTTTATGATGCAACAGTCTAAGAACACACAAGAATTAAAGATTTTGTGTGTAATCAAATTGTTTAAAGATAATATAATTATTTACCATTGTATAAGTAGTCTCTATTACTATCAATAAATGATATGGCAATAGTAAGAGACAGTTATCCTCCCAACCATTGTGCATGCCTTTAGAGCATCACCAATGGGGACCTAAGTAGATTGGCCAGCACTGTAGCAAATAAAACAGAAAAAATATAGATAAATAGTAAAAAGAAAGTGTAAATAGTGATGAATTTGGTTTAACTTAGATCGCCACTGACGATGCTCTTAAGGTGTTGCGTGCATGTGTACCACTAGAATGTTTTCCACAACGTTAGTGCAAGACTCGATGTGGCACAACGCCATAATCACTACAGGAAACCGAGGTAGAAGCTGACGTAAATAAGGGAAAAACCGACGTAAATATTTACGTCGGCAGACCGACGTAAATAAGCCGACGTATTAAACCTGACGTAAATAGATTTATTTACGTCGGCCGCCGACGTAAATAGCCTTTATTTACGTCGGCCAGGAAGCCGACGGAAATACCTCTCGTCGGATGTGGTCGCTGGCGTGGAATGGTTGTTTACGTCGGCCCGTGGCCGACGGAAATATCCTGGCTTTATTTACCTGAGCTCGGCACGCGTTAGCCACGTGGCAGTAGATTATTTACGTCGGCCCGTGGCCGACATAAATACTGGGGATACGTCTGCCGGCCTGCCGCATAATCCCAGTATTTACGTCGGCCAGGCTGGCCGACGTAAATACTGGAGCTGCTGTTTTGAGCTTCTGTTTTTTCTGCCATTTTCCTTCTATTTTTCGGCCATTTTGCAGCAAACAGCTATTATAAACAGAAACCATCCATCATCACATATAATACAAATAGAAATCCATCATCACATGTTCTAACATCTCAATATTGACAAAACACATCACACTGACCTCAGAAATCCATCATCGACTTAATTGCCACATAAATAATTCATATGTCAACATACATATGGTCGCACATATATTCGACATAGTCTTAACATGTCAAGCGTCAACTACACATTAACAACAAATTTTCACACACAGAGCAATGTCCGCACACAACATCAGAAGGTAGTGAACAAGATCAACTTGGAGGGGTATTGTTGAACCGATGTCCGCTACCAGCATCGCCTCCTGAGGCAAGAAAGTCTCCAACGGTCGGCGGAGTCCTCGAAGAAGAAGCACTTCCAGCATTGGCATTTGAGGGATCCATCGAACCCTACATTATAATGTGCTATTAGTATTATTAAATTACAGCATCGTAATATACAAAAAGCTTTAAACGTACGGTGATAGGAGATTGCTCATCGTAATATACATTGTAATTTGTATGTAAAATTCTATCTAGTCTATATTTCCTCTGTGGTTTATTACCTAGATGAGAGATGCTCTAGATGAGTATTTTATTGGATCCGCTTTCGAAACTTGGAGTGTCAACGAAATTCAAATTATACAAGGCTCACAAAGAAGCCATGCTGCGTAGAGTCCGAGGGGAGCCTATTTGGATCCTATTTGGATCTTTTTTTGACAGAGGTCAGAATGGTTCAAACAAACATATTTGTTAATTAATAGCAGTCACCTTTTTTTGTTTTTAGCAATTAACTACAGTACTTTTTTTTTTCAGTTTGTCTATACTATTTTTTCACTTTATTCGCTTTCGAAACTTGAAGTGTCAACGAAATTTAAATTATACAAGGCTCACAAAGAAGCCATGCTGCGTAGAGTCCGAGGGGAGCCTATTTGGATCCTATTTGGATCTTTTTTTGACAGAGGTCAGAATGGTTCAAACAAACAGATTTGTTAAGTAATAGCAGTCACTTGTTTTTTGTTTTTAGCAATTAACTACTTTTTTTTCAGTTTGTCTATACTATTTTTTCACTTTGTTCTTTTGTATTGGAAAAAACATTTACATAGAAGATGGCATCAATTTTTATATAAAAAAAGATTGGTTTGTTGCCGATTTTTCTAAAAATTATTTTGTATTTTTTTATCGTTGATATTTCTAGAAATTTAGTTCGTAGTTTTTTGGGTTAACTACATGGATATGTCTTGATTAGCTTCCTAAATCAAATAGAATTTGATTTTTTTTTAGTATATGTTAACTAGTTTTGCACATGTGACTGACACAGATATCTAAAACGCTGGCCTTCTTAAAAAAAAAACTAGAGAGAAAGATATATAAAGCCTGGGTATAACTCGTGTTTCAGTAGTGCTGCATGCTGCATGAAGTCTTCCGGTTTGGAAACAAGCACCGGTTTTAAATAAAGGAATATACTGAGCATAATTAGGTGACTGCACATTTTACGCATTGCTTAACTATGAAGTGGCAGATCGAAGGAGATGGGATGCATAGCAACATAGAGCACATCGAGTGCCACCATATAGAGAGCCGAGCAGTAGCTCGAGCTCTCTCGACAAGTAGATGCATAATCGATGACGACAGAGATGGAGAAGCAGCTAACCTTCAAAGAGGAGTAAAAACCGTCCAAAACCACATTGAAAAAGCTGATGAATTTTTCAATCAAATTCAAATGCGGCCGAACGATTTTCTCGGCGTTTTTTCGAGAAACAGTCAGTTTTAACGGTTAGCCGGCGATTTCTGTTGATTTCTACTGGTTTTGTCCGAGACATTGAAAAAAATTGAAAACTGAGTCAATCGACATTTGGCAGCGAGCGTGAGGAGACTCCATTAATTCCCAAGGTGAGGAAAAAATTGCGACTCCATTAAGACATATTTTGAATTATCACATATATTGAAAAAGTTTT
Organism: Raddia distichophylla; assembly: GCA_005191435.1. Classification (NCBI taxonomy): domain Eukaryota; kingdom Viridiplantae; phylum Streptophyta; class Magnoliopsida; order Poales; family Poaceae; genus Raddia; species Raddia distichophylla. The sequence continues at coordinate 5,774 of SPJY01014888.1, forward strand.
AAAATCAAGAGAAAATGACCATGCTACCCATACTATAAATATTTTAAAAAGTATGAGAGAGCTGCTCACGAATACATAGAGAGAATTATACAATAAATAAAGATAGATAAAAAACATCAATAAATTTACATGCACGTTTTATATTACCATTTGCCTTAAGGAAAATTTGGAAGGAGTAGCATTGAAACGTGTCTCAGGGAAATGTGGACGCGCTGGACTTGGGCTGCGACCGAAGGCGCGCATGGAAGAAGGACGGAAGGAACGGCGATAGGGAGTACGTACCACGAGTTGGCAGTGACCACGCTCGGTAGCGGCAAGGGAAAGAGAACGGTTTGTGGCCTACGCTAGGCAGGGGCAGGTCCGCAGTAAAAGGGCAAAGGTGTGTAGACATATATCCAAATTTTTTAGAAAAAGAATAAGATTAGTATCCTTGTAGCATCCTCAACAACCCCTCCATACCACCTTTAGAATACCCTTAGGACCCTGGTTGATTCGTCCTAAATTAAAATTTAAGATTTATTGCTGGAAATGTGTTATTTTTGTACATGATGTACATGCTATTCGTAGTCATTGTTTTAAAGACTTTTAGTGATTATTCTAAAATATTTTAATTTTTAATATATATGTTGGCCTTTTCAAACTTCTTTTGAGAGCTAGCTCGTTAGCCCCAATGCACCACACCACCGTCGAAGCGATCAAGTAAAACACTCATTCACCTTTTAACCCTAAATTCATAATTCACAAACCCTAGATAGTAGAGGCTTAACAAAATCTTAATGTGAGGACCGATTTTAGGGTTTAAATCTCAAGAGCTTCAAGAGCTTAATTTCATTTTTTTGTTTTGTAATTCTATTATGTTACTTGATCTTGATGATGTCATTGCTATGAACTATTGCTTTGATGTTGTCGTAGCCTATTTTACGCTGATCATAATTTTTTTAATTTATGTACACTTATTTTTAAAATCTATGTCCGCCATTGACCCTACTCCCTAGGGAAGGAGATCGAGGCGGTGGCTGTAGCGCGGCAGCGCCTACAAGGTCCCGAGGGAAAAATTACGACGGGTTGGGGTCCGAGGAGTTCGCGTGGTCTAGCTGTGAGGTGGAAAGCAGATCGGTCATGGCACTAAGGGAGCGGACCGAGGTAGCGGTGGCACGGATGCTCCTAGAAGTTGGGGTTTTAGGTGGGTTGAGGAAGCATTGAACAACTAAAAGATATGTGAACTGAGCAGATGTCTAGGATAAAAAAAAATACTACTATTCAATGGAACAATAATGCAGTAAAAAGTAAAAACAGGAGGTGACAACTAAGAAATAGTTGATGTGTTGGTTTTAAATAAATATGATGTAAATTCTAATTATGACCTTAATTTGAATGGTAAATCATTAATTAAGATGATCTAAATTGTTAACGCTACATTATACATTATTTTTATTACAATGGTAATGATATTTTTAATCGTCATTTGATATTTAAAATATTGAATTTGTCTTTATCAATCATAACCCATTTAGTATAGTTGCGGGCACTGAAAATTCCTAACCATTTTGCCCTAACTTCTCCCAATCTAAACTTACCTGCTTGCCATTCTCGCTCACTCTCTACGTTGTCATCCTCTCGATACCTCTGCCTGGCGTCAGCACTCCCTCTCCATTGAGAGAGTGTGTGTGGTACCATGCATCATAATTGAATTAATTAACCAGGGTTTTTTGGCATATAAAATACTTTTAGATATGAACTTTTTCTAATTAAACGAGAAAAAAGGAATAGCAGTTACAAAAGCACAAATGGTTAACAGAATCAAAGAGGTCGTGATGTCAAATAAGTTAGAAAAACATCATCATTTTATTTTACTTATTAAAGTGTAAACCAAGTTAACTTGATGATCAAACCATTGAAATCGAAGTAAGCTGGTCCCTTGATAGTCAACCATAGCGTTTTGATATCTTTTCACTTACATGGCATCTGTGTGAACAATTTTAGGTTTCTTAGAGTCTAGGTGGATGAGTGTTTAGCACGTAACAAGAAGAGATATGGCCCTTGACGCTGGCGAGACGGGTTGTTGTCGAAACTAGCGCCTTTGGTTGTACGGAGCCATCGGCCGTTTATCGTCGGCAACGCCTTACTAAGAACTTGATTTACTCATTGTTTGATTAATTAAGAGTACATGACCCCCCTTTTATAGGGGATGACCAACTTAGACGCTAAGAAAAGATTTTGATCTGATCTAATTAAATCCCTGGAAAATAGCTAATAAGATGGAAAAGATAACAATAAAAAGATAAGGACTCCATGGTGATGGGCCCATGTGCTACAGTATCACATGTACTGTTCATGACGCTACAGTACCCGCGGTACTGGTCACATGAAGGGCTGGCCCTATCATTGCTTTCCCCTGCGAATTAACCTTATCCTCAAGGTTGAATTTCGGAGACCCATCTGATCTCGTGCATGCCAACCGAAGAGGTCGCCTCCTAGGCCACAGGTCACCACGCATAGCCGCCTTCCACTTCCCTCGTGCGTGCCCAAAGTGAAATGAACACGGACGAAAGCTCGCACCGCTCCATCTGCATGAAGTAATGCAGCCGATCTTTGGTGGAAGAGGCCTCGAGATTGGAGATGTGATCTTCGATGGACACCATGGCCGAAGGATCAGAGCAGGATCGATCGGCTCTGATACCAAATTGATACGGCCCTTAATGTGGGCAAAACGAGCTATTATCGAAGCTAGCGCCTAGGCTGTTATCGGAGCCACCGCCTATGAGATCTACTCTTAATTTTGATTCATTTGATTGGATGAATAGAAAGATACATGACACATCACTTTTATAGGGATAAGAGACTTGGGCTCTAAAAAATAAATCTTAACTAATCTTATCTTCTAAACAAAACGATCTTATCTAATTCAACAACTCGATCAAATCTTAACTAACCTCCTAACTAATCACGTGCTACTGTACATGGCGCTACAGTACCACGAGTACTGTTCATGGCGTGTGCTTGCCCATAACATTACTCCATCAAATCGACCTTGTCCTCAAGGTTGAAGCTAGAGAGATCTCGCCAATCTTCGTGGAGCCGACCATGGAAGCAGTATAGTCGCGAACACCGGTCTTCGTAAGCCATGGCGAGGATCGCCTAGCTCTGATACCAAATTGATACGGCCCTTAACACGGGCGAAACGAACTGTTGTTGAAGCTAGCGCCTAGGTTGTTATCGGAGCCACCGCCTATGGAATCTACTCTCAATTTTTATTCATTTGATTAGATGAATAGAAAGATACATGACCATCCCTTTTATAGGGATAAAAGACTTAGCACCTAAGAAACTACCCTCTAACTAATCTTATCCCATCCCTAACAAACTGATCTTATCTAATTTAAAACTCTATCTAATCCTAACTAACTCCTAACTAATCCAATCCCGTGCTACAGTACCGCGCGCTACAGTACCACCCAACATTTGTGTCTTTGTGCCACAGGTGTATCAATAATCCCCCCTTCGAATCAACCTTGTCCTCAAGGTTGAAATGACGATGCTCGAGGCTTCGACGCCGATGCTGAAGCCGAAGCGCATCCCCATGCGCACGACGTAGCCGGGCCGGCCCAACATTCACGTAGTCCTCCGGCTGGTGATGATGGAGTCGTCGGGGTTGCCGAAGGTGTGCTTGGCGTAGAGGAAGACATGGAGCGATAATGGGTCGGGTGCAGTGAGATCGCTTTGGTTGGACCTTCATCGCCTTGTGGACCATCTCTCTAGAAGAAATGGCCAAGGCGTTGTCAGCGGGATCACCTTCCTGCGGCTTGATGTCATCGACGACGTTGCTCTTGCTGTCGTGATCCCCATCTTCCGCAAGAGAACGCCCTTCCGGCATGCCAGCACCGGCTGTACGCCGAAGGCTTTCACGATCTCCATGGCCATCGTCTGGATCCTTGCCATCGATGCCTTCATCTCATCAACAGCAAACTCCAGCTTTGTGAGCCGTTCCTCCATAGAAGCCATGGTACGAGGATCGATCGGCTCTGATACCAAATTGTTATGTGCTTGGTTTATAACGCAACAAGAAGAGATATGGCCCTTGACGCGTGCGAGACGAGCTGTTGTCAAAGCTAGCGCCGTTCCTCCATAGAAGCCATGGTACGAGGATCGATCGGCTCTGATACCAAATTGTTATGTGCTTGGTTTATAACGCAACAAGAAGAGATATGGCCCTTGACGCGTGCGAGACGAGCTGTTGTCGAAGCTAGCGCCTTTGGTTGTACGGAGCCACCGGCCTTTTATCGTCGGCAACGCCTTACTAAGAACTTGGTTTACTCATTACTTGATTAATTAAGGGTACGTGACCTCCCTTTTATAGGGGATGACCAACTTGAACGCTAAGAAAAGATTTGGATCTGATCTAATCAAATCCCTAGAAAATAGCTAACAAGATGGAAAAGATAACAATAAATAAAAAGATAAGGACTCAATGGTGATGGGCCCACGTGCTACAGTACCGCATGTACTGTTCATGACGCTACAGTACCCACTGTACTGGTCACATGAAGGGCTGGCCCGTATCAATGAGAGTAGAGGAGAGAGGATTGACATGTCCAACAAGGCTCCACGTTAGTGAAAACCACTCGAAACTATTCTTTGATCGGTGAAGGTATCAATTTAGTTTGATTTTGATAGTTTCAAAAGTAAGTAAACTCAGGTTTTGGAATTCATGAACTTGAGAAGGGTGAAGGTTCAATCATTTTCAATAAATTATAGAAGTGTACTAAAAAATTGACAGCATACTTCTTAAAAAAAATCACGATTCTTAATAGTACAATAGTATTATAAAGCAACCACTTGCGAAACAAAAGGCACCATTGTATGACTCATAAAGTTACTGGTTTCTTTCCTCCAGAAAGAAAAAGGAATTCCGATGTGCAAAACTACATCTCGCGCGCGCTGTCGTACTATCGTGAGCTTAACATGTAAATTATCCATATATTTCCCCCTCACTACAACTCGATAATTATAAATTCTCGTTGCTGGACTGATGTGCGAAGAAACTTAAAAACTTGAGCCGTCTATCTAAATTTTGAAATTTAGTTCACCTCAAGCTGAAGTGTGCGTAGTCCAAATTCGACTATGTCCATCTCTCAAATAAGTTAGGGAAACATCGTCATCTTATTTTGCTCATTGAACGGTAAACCAGGTTAACTTGATGATCAAACTATTAAAACCAAGGTAAGTTGGTCCCTTGATTGGTCAACCATAGCGTTTTGATGGTGTTTCACTTACAGAGCATCCATGTGAAGTCCACATAGATGAGAGTAGAAGAGAGAGGATTGACATGCCCAACAACGTTCCATGTTAGCGAAAACCACTCAAAATCATTTGATTAGTTCCAGAAAGTAAGGTTTTGGAATTCATGAACTCAAGAAGGGCGAAGGTTCAAACATTTTCAATAAATTATAAAAGTCTTAAAAAATTGATAGAATACTTCTTGAAAAGGAAACATGATTCTTAATAGTACAGTAGTACTATAAAGCAACAAGTTGCAAATTAAAAGCACCATTGTATGACTCATAAAGTTACTGGCTTCTTTCCTCAAGAAAGAAGGAAATCTGATGTGCAGAATTGCATGTCGCTGTCGTACCATCGTAAGCTTAACATGCAAGTCATACAACTCGATAATTAAAGTCTCGTTGCTGGACTGATGTGCGAATAAACCTAAAAATCCTTGAGCCGTCCCTTCTATCTGAATTTTGAAATCATGTTGACCTCAAAGTGAAGTGTCTGTAATCCAAATTCGACTATGTACATGTGTCTCACTGTCTCCTTTTTTAATTCGAAGAAGAGGAAGCTTGATGGAATTGGATTAAATGCCTCTTTGGAAGATTTGTGAATAAAACAAAAGGAAGGAATTTTTTTTATCACAATCACCAACAAATTAAGCGACCAAATTTTCAGCCCACTGATCTCATGCAGAGGCTTTGCTATCCTTGGACAAGAGTCCAGCTAACCGTTCCCTCAATTTATCACTGTAACTTTCCTTTGGCTTTTCTATCTCTTGCTTCTATTTTAGTTTGCAAATAATTCTACCACTTAATAAATCGGCAGCGCTCTTGCCATCTTCGAAAAAATTCTTCACTAATTAACTGATTAATGCCTTCTATTTCTACAACCTAACAAATTATACATGCATGATCCATAAGGAAGAAATAGACTACTCCGTAAACTGCAAATTACATACAAAGACTGCTTTGTGGAGCTGTGGAAATTATGTGATTATTCATTGAACCTGAACTTCGTCCGTAAACCCAATTTCCAAAACTAACAATTAAAACCAGATTCATGAGAAACATCGTCAAAAACTCAGTCTGTTTAAAAATACTGTCAGATAAAATAATCTAAGAAAAATAATCAAACATACCTGAAAGCAACTTGAAACTTGCACAGATGCACTCAACATCTGGGACAACCACAACACACGGGCCCTTATTGCACCACATATACACAGACCTAATAATAATCTAAAGCACATATTTTTATTAGATAGTGAAAGTAGGTTCCGTCTCATCATCGTGGGACGTAGGCGGTCAAAATATAAACGTAAAGATCACAGCATTCAGCAATAAACAAAGATCACAAGAGCACAGATGATATATAATGGATGAAATATAGTAGTAGCACTCTGCCGGCGTGCAGATACGGGAGCGGCGCGTCCCCTACAGAACGAAGGCGGCGACGGCGGCCTTGGCGCCGGCGGTGCGGAGGAGGTGGAAGTAGAGCTGCGGGTTGGCCAGGAACGCAGCGCGGGAGATCATGAAGCCGGCGGCGCCGGGCGCCTTCATCATCGCGGCGGCCGGCGCGGCAGCGGGCAGCAGGAAGTAGGCGCCGACGGCGGTGGCGGCCAGCGCCGCCGCCCCCGCCGCGCCCTCGCGCGTGGTGACCACGGCCGTGGCCTTCTGCTTGACGTGGCCGAGCCCCGCGGCGACGGTGCCGCAAACGCTCAGCCCGGCGGCCATGGCCGCCGCGGTGATGCGCTCGCGCGTGTTCATCCCCTCTCGGCTCTTCTGAGATCGATCGATGGGGAAGACGCAGGCGGCGGCGAGGACGAGGAAGTCGCGCGGCTGTGCCTACTTATGGCCGTGGTGGATTTGTGGGTGCTTGCCTGCGTCTTGTAGGCCCAGATGCGACGGAAGTGGCTGGGCAGTGAGAGTGGAGAAAGCCCAAAGGTTTTATTTGAGTTTTTTAATTTATAAATACTTTTACAAATCATTTATTTTATAATATTTTTTAGACTTTGAGAGGTTTCTCAAAGATTTTATTCTCCGGAAGACCTGATGCGCATAAAACTGCATACTGTACTGTGGGATGGATGAATTTCCATTCCTTTATTATTAATTCCTGCCTTCCTGGGATCCAAACTCAATCATCTAATCTATTGGTGGATACTCATCAAATCAATGTCAGAACATGGTTCTTAAGGGTGGTTTTAAGAAAATACTTCCAATGACGAGCAGAAACCTAGGGCAGTGCTCCATGCATTCAGTTTGGAAGGACCAAGATGGAAGAGTGACATACTCCCTCCGTTTCAAATTATAGTTCACTGTTAACTTTTGGATATCCCTTTTGACCCTTCGTCTTATTCAAAAAATATATGTAAATATTGTTTATTTTGTTGTGATTTGTTTTATCATTAAACATACTTTAAGCATGACTATAATTTTTACATGTTTGCAGTATTTTTTTGAATAAAACGAATGGTCAAAAATCGTGTCTAAAAGTCAACGGTGAACAATTTGGAACGGAGGGAGTACTATATAGGTAAAGCAATGCAGATTTGGTCCAAAAGTCTGTTGCTTCAATTAACACCATTGGAGAGCACCTGTTTCTTTGCGGTCCGTATCCTCTGCCG
>SPJY01014896.1:0-14266 GCA_005191435.1 Raddia distichophylla
AATAGATATTCAGTCTACCAGCATCAGATCTAATCCTACTTTGCCATGAAAAAGCAAGCTTTTAGTCGAAGGAGCCCCTTGGTGAAGCTTCGTTTTCTCACTTGCAAGATCGATGCCCCTTGGTGAACCTGAGAGGCTGAAATCTAACACTTATCACCGGATTAAAATAGAATACAGCGATGCTTTACCTGTGTTACCAATATCTGTATATGCTAATGCTACTTGATGATGATGGTCATCCATGGACCGGGCAAAATGAGAGAGAGGGGGCAAAGGAAAACCAGAGCAAGGTAAGGCCCATCTATATTTGGGCCTTCGTCTGACCAACTAGGATTCTAGGAACACTCGATGGATCTAATTAAGCCCGAAAAGGTTGACTTGTTAAAGAGCTCCTGAAGGTTACCAGAAAGAGTTAGTTGCACGGTGGCTCCTAGAACTCTAGCGATCTTCCTTTACACCTAAAAGTTGCGAGTTGCTTCTTTAGGCCATGTACATTTCAGTTTACCGTAGCGTAGCGTTTCAGCAAAATTTAAAAGTCTTTAAAGAGAGATTTAAATATTGTAAAAAAATAATTTAAAAATAGTTTTAGGATCTTTAAGAAGGCTACTAAAAACCTGAGAAAAAACATTACAAATTATCACACCAAATGGGCTATATAAAAAAGATAAATTTTGCTAAAACGCTATGCTACGCTACACTAAGCTGAAATGTGCATGGCCTTCGTCCCTCTTATTTTCTTTATCTACATCCAAGCCATCAATGTCACATGTCACTGAGACGTCTTCTGATGCTCACATGTTTTTTTAAAAAAAAAGAGAGTATAGGGGTTATCCACTGGCACATATTGCTCAAAAGAGTATTTACATGACGTAAGCCAAAAAAAAAAAGAAAAAAAAGAAAAGGAGATAGCAAGAAACAGGAAACTAATCAAGGTCCAATGTACAAAGCCATTTAGAAATGGCACCCCAAAGGATTAACTCCCTCTTAAGCAAAATAGTTGCATTGATGAGCGATTTTTTGATTCTATGACTGACAAGGGTCGCAAGGTTGATCAAAGGATCTTGTCATTTCGCCGTAACCAAATATGCCAACAAGCAAGGGACAAGAGTTCCATGAAGAATGGCCGGACTATAGTTTAGATTGGTGAAGATCTCTAATCATAACAAGCCAGTCTTACGATATAACCGGAACGTAAAGCTTCAAATGAGCCCATATATCTTTCACAGCTAGGCATTGAAAGAAAAGATCAAGAAAAGTTTCTTTAGCATTGAATTGACAGAGTGTGAAGGCTACACTCCCATTCCAAATGCCCTTCTGACAGAAGACTTTAAGAAGTTAACGGACTTAGCAAGATCAACCACAGGAAAAGTTTATGTTTGTTGATTATTGCTCTTCCAAACAATATTGTATGTATTAAAGGGCAAATTATTTTTGACATCTATCCTAATAAAATTATTATCAGTCACATATTTAAAAATAAATAAAAACAACAAAATTTGACTATATTATTATTGTTTACACATTACGAAGGCTCTAACTAAGGTTAAACCTAAACCTAGCTAACCATAACCTACCCTAGCTGTCTAAGCTGACCGGCCAACCCCTAAAACTCTTTAGAAAGTCCACTCCTATCTACAACTCTCTCTCATTCTCTCTACCAATTCTTATCTGATTAGGACTCTTTACAACCTAAGACATCCCAAAGGTCAGCCCTAGCCCTGTAAATACTCTCCCAGTTGTCCCCGTAACCCCCACCTCGAGATTCCTCAAAAACCATCCGATGCTGGTAAGCTCTTACCCCAAAACCCTAAACCCGAGAATAGATTTGTCCACGTTGTAGAGTGTTGACGGTCAATTTCGATAACTTTTCACATACTTTCGACCGTCAACATAGCTCCCAAATGAAGGAACATGGACTAAAAAGTGCAAATTAACAAAGTTCCATAAGTTTTGGTAAGTTTGTATCTCTAAGGACCTACTGAGCAAAAATGGACTCGAACCAGGGAAAACACCCTGTCGGCTGACCAACACTTGGTCCAAGCCGGGGTTGCCTTCTCTCCAATTATTCTAAAAGCACAAAATGAGACCATCCCAACTGTTCACATCAAGCCGTTGTGATCCTAGGGATGCCATTGCAATGGAGAGGATCACTTGGTTCTCAAGTAACCCAATTCTACCGGCCTCAACTGTCAAAACCGCCTCAAGGGGATGATCTACACCGTCAATGAGGGATCCCATGCGAAGCCGTGGGCCGGGATCAACCGAAGCCAGGTCGGCCGACCAACCGACTTGGATGCCTCCTCGGGTACTCCTTCGGCTAGGGAGAAGTAGACATGTGTCCCTACACGTGGCACGCCATCACTCGCTGCGTTGGCTATAAAAGGAGCCTCTCTCCTCATTTGCAAGGCACGGAGAAGTGGAACACAAAGCAGCGTTACGCTGGCCATTTATCAAGTAGAGTAGGTGAGAAAGGAGAGATAGTGCTGAGGAGAAGCCGGCGTGTCGGCATCCCTCCACTAGAGATCCGAAGCTGAGCTCGGGTGTGACTTCTGCTTCGTCTTCTATCGGTAACACTTAGTCCCATCCTTTATTTATAAAGCAAGTTTATTTCGTATACATTTTCTCTCTGTTGGTATTAGGCTCGTGCAAGATCTTGAGTGCTAAATCTTTGTGCTTGGATAACACAATAGATATTAGTGCCAGGTTTAGTAGGAGTGCATATCAAGCGACGTCCTGGTACGTAGTACTGCTAGGAATAGGCATGGTGCCTAGGCTAGTTAGTATCCGGTAGACACCTGATTCAACGGTTGAGCGGTAGGTAGTAGGTGGTGACAGCCGTGCTATCTGTGTGGCCGTTTGCGGAATCCGCCCCGTTAGTCTCAGCCCAGTCAAGCCCAATCGGGGGGTGATTATAACCATCCGATGTTCTTAACTGATAACGGGTGGTAGTGAATCGGCTGAGCTCCGATATAGAGTAGAAATTGTGTGTGGATTATCCTTGTAGCTTTGACTAGTGTGAACCTTTAGTAGAACCTCTCGACCCAAAATATCTTACCTCACTTTCGTCATTCCACCATATCCATCCGGCCAAGTCAAGATTAGAAACTATACTCTTCTCATTCTTCGTGGGAATCGATACCTTTAGAATACTCCGGGGTGAAAGCTACTGCGATATCCGTGCGCTTGCGGATTAATTCTAATAGGCATAAGAATCGTCAACATAGAGCTCGTCGGGATGGTCAATTCGGAAATCTAGATCATCTAATTTGGTGAATATTTGAAGAATTTGGAGCTTGCCAAATTTTCCAGAGATTTGGAGCCACCGCCACACCAACACCGCCTCGACCCATTTCCCACGCCGCGTCTGCTGCTACCTTGCTTTCGGCACCCACAAACCTAGAGCTACCATTTCCCACCCGTGCTCGCGTAAGTGCACCGGATAGCACCACCACATGTTCGCCCTCCATTCGCTGCCTCTAGGTGCTTTTTGCCCAGCCAACATCGCCTCACCACACAACCCTCTCTTGTACCCGCACCCTGATTACTCCATGCCAATGGCAAAAACAACACCTCTTGTTATTCTATAACTACCGATAAGAAAGAGTGCATGTTTGATTTTACACAGCTACATGCAGAGAAGACCTCAGGAAGTTGCTTAGCTAGAGGTGTGTAATAAAAGTGATTTCTATAGTGCGTAGAACGTGCTCAAGGAAAAATGTGAATATGGAGGACGGCCCCAGCACCGCCGCCGGTCGGTGATACCGCAGTTGGGCTTGAGGTGGCTTGGGCCGCGGGCGGTGTGTTGGCCGAGCTTGTGGCAGGGGCTCCACCAACCCTAGCCCTCGAGTCCTCGATAAGTAGGGCTAAGAGCAACGACACCGCTTCTAGTAACGGCGTGCGTGCTCAGTGGAAAATGACATCGAGTGGCTTCGACCCCTAGCATGAAGCTGAGCTCTCTCTTCCTTTTTAAGCAAGTAAAAAAAGGGAATAAAAAGAGGTACCTTTCTTAGATCCATGTTAGAGTCTGTCACTGTGGACTTAGCCCCTGCGAAGTTCGGTCGAGAGCCTCCCCTATAGGAGAAATAGGGACAACAATGAGGTTTGGGTGAAGGTTGAGGCAGAGGCTGAGATGAACAAGTAGGATGAGACCCTAGACAGAACGAGATGGCAGGATCTGAATGTGATGGCTGACAATGATAAGCGCTGAGACTCGAAGCACCAAAGGAGAAACACTGTTTCGAGGAAGGGCAAGCTCAGGAAGTTGTCAGCCTTAGAATTTCATTTATCAACCGGCGAATCTCCCTCTTCAGCTCTTGCACATAAGCACTACCTCTCATCCTAGAGAGAGACAGGGGTCCCCCATCCTCCATTGTTGGTGGCCTACGTTGGAAAGCTCGTACAAGTAAGAGGTTGTGAGCCTATGAGCCAGGGAAGCACGCTAGTTCTGAAGCACCGTTGCCGATCTTGGTTGAGCCCCAGCTACCGGCCTGACCAGTGATATGCCGCAGCCCCTTCGAGGTGGACAACCAGGGACAATTACACCGACAACGACAGCCGTTGAAGGAGCCGAGGACTACCCAAAAAGGTGGACGCATGCTGGAGGCAACACCGTCGACACCGATGAAGACAGTGGTGAGGTAAGATTAAGTTTTGGTACTGATGACAACAGGAACTTCAAGGTTAAGGCTCCTGTGTTTCATAGTTTCTTTTATACTTTTTATGTGAGTCTTCGTTCCTGCTCAAGCCTGCCACATCTACGTCAAGCACCAAGCTACAAGATCAAGACAAGACGAGCACACTTTCCTGGGGCACAAGTACCTAAGCCACTGTCCAAAGACTAAGCCATTCCAAAGCTCAAATCTGAACCTAGGTGCACCATGTCATGACCAAGTTTCAAAGGCCCTAGAAGAACCTCCTAGAATCCTCTAGAAGCGTCCTAGACCAAGCCATGTTCAAGAGGGAGGAGAGTGCGCCTCGGGCAAAGCTGTGCCCTGTCACTGTTCCTATCGGACGGCGTCCGAAGATTCACCGGACGACGTCCGATGAGGCCGAAAGTGAAATTTGGCTAAGTCCTAGACGGCCCCGGTTGCACTGTTCCTGTCGGACGGCGTCCGAAGAGTAACCGGACGACGTCCGATGAGGCCGGAGTTAGAAATTTTGGCTAAGTCCCTAGATGGCCCGGGTTGCACTGTTACTGTCGGAGGGTGTCCGATCCTAACCGGACGGCGTCCGATGAAGAAGAGAATCGGCGTTTTTCAAATATGGATCTGCACAGTGAGGATCTTCGGACGGCGTCCGATAGCGTGAAACATGCACAGCCAACCTCACTGTCGGATGCTCCCGATCAGTTTATCGGACACGTCCGATGCCGGCTACACCCGCGAGCAAACACATGGCGTGCACCTTCTGTGCGCGCGCCAACACTTCATCGGACGCGTCCGACGAACCCATCAGACGGCGTCCGATGAGCGCTTTTCAGCCCGAGTCGATTTGCTGCCAGCCGTCTGATCTCGCTCTGAGTCAATCTCATCCATCCATTGCCCAGCCTGATCCCTAGCACTATAAATAGGAGGGATTTCTTGGGAGAGACTTGTGAGAGCTCATTTGTTCATCCCCTAGCTTTGAGAGAGTGAGATCTCCTCCCTAGTTCATCCTCCACCTCCCTAGATCCAACATGAGAGATTGAGATTGAAAGTGGGAGAAGAAGAGGAAGAAGAAGAGAAGTAGAAGAAGGAGTGGATCCCCACATCCTTATCCATCTATCCCCAAATGGCGCTACTAAATACTAATTAAGAAAAAGTAATTGTAGCCTCTTGAGCTAACATTTTCTCACTAAGCATCCTCAAGATGAAATACAGTTTATGCATCCATTAAAGTGGTACCAGTTCTTTAATGGAGTTAAAAGGGCACATTCTAAGAGAAGATGTTAGAAAGATGAAGAAAAATTTATAAATGCACAACTAAAATTTCTTAGTTGTTATACCTAACAATAGTGTAGCCCAAGTACGAGCTGATGATCATATGCTCACGTTTCCATGGAAAGATATCATGTCCTCCCACCGGTTGCAACTATTTGATATTTTTGACTCTGCATAGTCTTAAAGTTGCAATTTTGCATTACTGATTACTATTATAATTTATTTAAAACACAATAATCTATAATATTAAAATACTTTTCAAACCTACACACATAGTTTTTATATGCACAATCCGATTATGTGAAATGATATCGGTGGCTAATGCTTTTGAATTTTGATTGGCACGCATTTTAAATATCCATTATTTGTGATCGGAGGGGTACCCTAATTTATTTATTTTTACCATCTACAGTTTACGTTAATTAATCAGTGTTCCTATCGATCGGCAGCCATGTGAGAGCTAGCATGCGCAGTGCTAAATCCTTTTCTTGACCTAATAGTATTGGATCTATTTTCTCAATCCTTACCTATATCTCTCTTCTATTTTACTCCCAAATATTTTTTTACTATTCACTACTTATATCTATAATAAGAGCATGCACGGCAGGCTCTGTTTCAGAGCCCGCCGGCATCAATGCGCGAGAGCGCGCGCGAAATTTTCAAACCTCGCAGACTGCGGCGTGGGCGGGTGGGAGGTTTGCGTGTGATGCCGGGGCTTGACGCACTCCTGGGGATGCTCTAAATGGTTCAACTATAATAAAAGCATAGTGCTACCATTCAAGCATTTAATGTTTTGAGGCAAACTAGAGAGGGCCGAGTTCATGCCTGATATGGAGGCCTTTGATCATTGGTGAGCAGAGATAAATGGGGTTGGGCTTAGACGCTTAGTCTGCTATATATATAGACACTCCCTACGTTTTAAAAAAGAAGTTGTTAATTTTTTGACATACGTTTGATCATTCGTTTTATTAAAAAAAGTTTTCTCAAACATGTATCCAAAAGTCAACATTGACTTCTTTTTAAGAATATGTCCAACATGTATACAAAAGTCAACATTGACTTCTTTTTGAGAACAGAGGGAGTAGATCCTTATCCATTGGATATGAGAGAACCATAGGTGTATTCAACTCCGAGAAAAGAAAAGCTACATCCATTCTCAGTTTAACAATATTCAGTCTGATCCTATTCGCATGAATGGTTCGGTCCGAGACCATTCAATTGGTTTCATCCCTAGTTATCAAGGCTATTACAAGGAGCTGTGCTTGACGAGAGGAAACGGGCCGAGCTGCTGCGACCAGCGGGGCGACTAGGGTTTCACCGAGCCGCCGCCGCCGACTGCCATCGACGCCGCCGGTCTTCCCCTCCTACGCCGACGCCGCCGCCGCCTCCGCCTCCACCGCCGCCGCCACCGCCGCCCCGCCCGTGCCGCTGCCGCGCCTGAGGAAAGGCCTCGGCGTGGCGACGTCGCCGAGGTCGGCGAACCCGCTGGCGACGCTGTTCCGCCTGCGGTGCGTCACCACCGGAGAGCAGCCCGCCGCCGCGCCGGTGCTCACCGTCCTGCTCCTGGGCAGCGCCTCCTTTCTTGGGGTCGTCGGAACGGACACCGCCGGCGTCCTCTTCACCTGAACAACGTCAAGCCACGCTTTACGTAAGCAAACACAGCCCAACCAAAACACGAATCAAAACTGGCGGGAAGAAAGAAACACGACCTCACTGAGCGGGCTCGGCCTCCCGCCGCCGCCACCGGCGCGCGCGCCGCGCCGCCGAGGCTCCTGCCCCTGAGCCACCCTCGCCGGCGTCTCGGTCTCCACCGCCACCGCCCCTCCCACCTCGCAGCCGCTTGCACCCTCGCCGCGGACCCTTCTCTTTATAGACGTCACCTCCACAAACCAAGCGCCGAGCGTCGCTTTCACCCACCGCTCCCCTAGGCGCTCGCCAACTTATAGGTTGTCACCAACCTTTTCGGCCAGATATGCTCCCAGCTGCCTCCACCTCATGTCGCTTCGGCCTTCGCGGCCATCTCCCCGCACTCCGTCTCTCCAAGTGCGACCAGCTCTGAGCCGCTCTCCACCAGATCTTGCAGCTCGTTCCTGCGCTGCGACCCGCTGCCGAGCTCTTCTGCCGACTCTTCGATGCTCGCCCGCCCTACCAAACACCCTGCTTGGATCGCCTTCCTTCCCCGGCCTGCCCGCTCCTATGCCTCCATTACTGCCCATGCTACCTCTCCGTCCAGCACCCCCCTCCTTCCATTCCTCACCGTTTTGGCTTCTCTACACCGGAGGCCACCCGCTGCTCCCAGCCCACTTTCAGCACCGCCCAGGCTAGGCCTACCCTTCGCTCAGTCGTGGTCGGCCCCGCTGCTCCCACTTCTACATCTGATTGGCAGCTGGCGCTCCCGAGACGCTCCCGCCGTCTTGGTGGCGCCACTTAAGTTGGTCGTTCGTCGCGCCCTCCTCGCCGTGACTCTGCCAGCGCGTTTCGGGGGCGTTGCTTTCGGTGCCTGGCGCGCGACCACGTGGTGGCAGTGTGTCGTGACCCTGTGAAGTACACGCGTTGCCTCCGCTCCAGCCTTGGTGACCTACCTCTCCTCCTGCCCTTACCTCTACTCCGCCCACCTCCCCCGCCTTGCCACTCCAGTGCTCCGCCCTCGCAGCTCACCGCCCCCCTCAGTTCGCGCCTGCATGGAGGTCACGCCTACCATCCACTCGGCTGCTGTCGATCTCCACCTCCATGAGATGTTCTTGGTGGTCGCCGGCGGCCCTAACCTGGATAGCATTGCCATTGCGAGGGCGATTGGTGTCCACGCTGGCGTCCCCTTCAGCGACGTCCACGTCACCCTCATCTCCGGCCACTGCTTCCTTATGCGCTTCTCCTACCCGAAGAAGACAAGGCTCGTTGCCGCCTGCCGCTCCTTCCACCACATGGGCCGTGACTTCGTCTTCACCACATTTCCAGAGAACATCCATGTGACTCGCCACACCGGTGCCCTCCGCTTTCAAGTTCGTCTCATTTTGGAGGGTCTCCCCTTCCACTGTTGAGAGCCGGTGATTGTTGACCACCTGCTCGCTGGCTGCAGACGCGTTGACATCGTCGATAATGCCTCGCGCCACCGCTCTGATACCTCGGCGTATCGTGTCTGGGTTTGGACCCACGACCCTGCTTCGATCCCCCTGGAGGCTCAGCTCTCGCTCGTTGACCTGACACCGGTCTTGGAGCCTTCTAGAGATGGCGGCTGGCGTTGTTCGCGCCTTCAGGGGGCGACCTGGCCACGACCCCCCTGCTGCTCTGAGTTTCGTGTACTCATCCATGTCGCAGTCGGTGAAGACTTTTCTGTTGTGGCTACCCGCATCGAGGGTGGGCGACTCGTGGTCGGACTCGAGCTCTGGCGCCCGGATTCGTAGACTCGATGCCTGCTCAAGCTGTTCACGACCACCGCATGCTTCTTGCACGACCGCAAGCAGAGGTTGAAGGCGATGATGATGCTGTTGTCGTTGCCCTCCCCATCCTCCTCATCGGGCCAGCAAGTCCCCGGTGCGTGCGCGCCCCTTTGATGCGGCTGGCAAGGCACCGTTCAGAGATCGCCTCTCTTGGCCAGTCGATCCCTCCCACGAGGCCACCTCACCCCGCCGTCACAGGCGCTCACCACGCTTCCGACAGGCCGTTGCACCTTCCTTGGGGGCTGCCGTGTTCGGCCTCCCCACGGTTGCTGCTGCGCCTGCCTCCAGAGTCGCTCCACCCAGCTCCCCTGCGCCTGCCGTCGCTGTAGAGCCCGATCACCCTTGCTCTCCGCCCCTGTGGCGATCCCGCTCTCCACGCTGCCGCATGGCTTCGCAGCAGCCGGTGCTCCCTGATTCGTCTGACTTGCCATGTTCACCGCACCTGCGGCGCCCCTCCTCGTCGCACTCACCGCGCAAGGTCACCACCAGAGCTTGCCCTTCATCCGCTTCACCGTGTGCATCTTGCAGCGCTTCGCCAGCACGTTCCACGCCACCTTCGCCCATGCTTCCCCTGCCGCAAACAACTCTCCACGCCGCGCCAGCTCCACGCTACTCTCGCCGGGGAGCTGCTGCCTCTCGCCTTCGCGTTCACCGTTGCCGTCCCCTCCATTTCCCGAGCCGGACCTGGTCAACGCCCTTGATGTCCACCTTCTTCACTCCCTGGCTGGTCCGATGCTCCTTGAGGTTGGCCTTCCCCCTCTGCCACCTCAGTCCGGGGTCCACGCGTTCCTCGTCAGAGTATCCACACACTGCTAGCAGCCCTTCCTCGTGTCCACACCGGTGTTGGGGCCTTGGCCTGGTCGCGGCCGTGGCCGCGGTGCGCGTGTTCAAGCTGCCTCCTCCGTCAGTCAACGCAGCTCGCGCATTGCCTCCTCTCGCACGCCACCGCTTGCACCTGGTGCCTCTGCGGTCCCCTCTATTCGCAGAGCACAGGCCGTCCTGGCGCGCAAGTTAGGCCAGGTCCCGCAGTCCTCGAGCGATGAGGAGGACCTCGCCTCACAGCTCACCGCCTTTTTATCTTCGCCAATGGATGCCTTTGCCGTCAGCGCCGTGGCCGACCTGTGCGGTCTTGACAGACCAGCCCTAGACCAACCTGTTGTGGGTATGTCCTCTATCGAGGAGGAGTTACCCGCTTAGGCCTCGTTGACTTCCTCGATCTGTTGTTTCACCAAGTTTTCCAATGAAGATCGTCTCCTGGAACATCCATGGTCTCAACTCCGCTACCAAGCGTGACGTCATCGCCAACCTCGTCTGCTCTCACTACCCTTCTATTCTGGCCCTTCAAGAAACCAACCTCTCTTCCTCCGGGGCTCCGATCCTCGGGGAGATCGGCGCGCACAAGCTCCATGGCTCCATTCAGCTCTCTACTGTCGGGACCCGCGAGGGCCTTCTTCTGCTTTGGGATGACAACTCCATCTCAATGTCCGATGCTCTACTCCTACACAACTCCATCACTGCCAAGGTCACTTGCACCCACTCGAATCAATCTTGGGTCATCACCAACGTCTATGGCCCTCTCAATCCGACTCAGAGAAAGAAGCCTTACTAGATGAGCTCCAAACCATCGCCAACGCTGTTCACGAACCATGGCTGATCATGGGTGAGTTTAATCTCATCTACAAGGCTTCCAATAAGAATAACCTGAATTTTAACCGCTGGCTTATGAACCTCTACCGGAGCACCTTAGACAATTGTCTTCTCCGTGAGATTAACCTTTCCAGCAAGCGGTTCACTTGGAGCAACGAGCAGGCCAATCCAACGTTGGTCAAGCTTGACCGAATGTTCTGCACCCAGACTTGGGAGACGGTCTTCCCGGCCTCCTCCCTCACACCGCTTTCTTCGTCAGCCTCCGACCACTGCCCGCTGCTGCTCTCCATGAGGTCCTTTTGATGGGCGCCCAGGCGTTTTCGCTTTGAGAATTTCTGGACCAAAATGCCGGGCTTTCACGAGGTGGCCAAACAAGCTTGGTGCGAAATCTCCCCTACAGATTCTCCGGATCAAGCTCCGCCGCACCACAGCGGCTCTACAAACTTGGCACCGGAATAACATCGGCGACACCAAACTCCAGCTCGCTATTGCTTTCGAAGTTATTTGCCTCCTCGACATGGCCGTGGAGCGTCGCCTGCTCTCTCCCCAGGAAATCTTACTACGGCAGGCGCTTAAGGTCCATATTCTGGGCTTGGCCGCTATTGAGAAAATCCGTTGGAAACAATGCTCAAGAGTTAACTGGCTCAAGCTAGGGGATGCCAAACACAAGATACTTCCACATTCGGGCAAACTCACGCTGCCGCAGAAACTACTTCTTCACCCTTCTCACTGATTGTAAGCCACTGGCCAACCACGACGAGATGGCTGACTCCCTGCACCATCATTTCAGCTCCTTCTTCAGGGCGCCATATGCTACTACGCCTGACTCACCCTTCACATTCAACTGGAGCAATCTTGGCCTCCCAGTGGCAGACCTTTCGTCCCTTGAGGCGCCACTCCCTTCAAGAACTCCACGTTACCCAAATGGCAATGCCTAATGATAAAGCTCCCGGGCCAGACGGTTTCACCTGGATCTTTTTCAAGCTTTGCTGGGATTTTATCTGCTTTGATCTTCTTGCGGCCCTACAATGTCTTTTCACTCACGGTCGCACTGCGCCCCAAAGCCTCAACTCTACCACGATCGTCCTCATCCCGAAAAAAAAAGACCCCGTGGCAGCCTCGGACTATCGACCCATCAGCCTTATCCATAGCTTTGGAAAGCTTTTTACTAAAATTCTTTCCACTCGCCTAGCCAGTTATATAGATGAGCTCATCTCACCCTGTCAGAGTGCCTTCATAAAGAAACGCCACATCCAAGATAACTTTCTTTTTGTGCAGTGCAAATCTAAATTTCTCCGCAAATCCGGCACGCCGGCCCTCCTGCTGAAGCTAGACCTCCAAAAAGCCTTCGACTCGGTCTCTTGGTCATATCTTTTAGACAACCTTCGCGCCGCGTGTTTGGCGATAAGTGGAGGAATTGGATCGCCTCCTCTCTGCGGTCCTCCTCCTCCCAAATCCTCCTCAACGGCTCCCCGGGCCCATTCATCATCCATCGTAAAGGGGTCCGCCAGGGGGACCCGTGGTCCCCTTTTCTATTTAACCTTGCAATTGAACCCTTGCAACGCCTTTTGCACATTGCCACCGAGGAGGGGGGTCCTTTCACCTCTTTGAGAGATCCCGGCACACCTACGTGTATCGCTCTATACTGACGATGCTGCGATCTTTGTGGCGTCGATCAAGGAAGAGGTCTCGGCATTGGCCCAGATACTACAGAGATTTGGTGCAATCTCTGGCCTCCGCACCGACTTCAAAAAGAGTCAGGTGGTGCCCATCGAGTGCGAGGGGCTTGACCTCGATGACATTCTCGTCGACCTGCCCGCGCGGCGAACGTCCTTCCCCATCACGTATCTTGGCCTCCCACTCTCCATCAAAAAGCTAAAGCACGTTCACTTCCATCCTTTAATCAACAAGATTGCGGGCCATCTGGCAGGCTGGCAGGGCAAATGATGTCAAAGGGGGGTAGAGTCACCCTGCTTAAGTCGGTTCTATCAGTGATCACCCCGCCCTCCTCGGTTACTCAGAAGATTGATAAACTGCGCCGCGCTTGGCTTTAGCGCGGAAATGACAATGTTGCGGCAGGCGGGTGTCGTGTCAACTGGAAACTCGTCTGTTCCCCGACTACCCTTGGTGGACTCGGGGTGCTTGATCTGAAGATTTTTGCCCATGCCCTCCAATTACTTTGGCTTTGGCTTGCCAAATCCGGCTCTCCAAGATCGTGCCTCGTCTCGCTGGACAAGGTGGACCTTACTGACGCGGCTCTCTTCAGAGCAGGTACTGAGTTGGTTGTTGGGAATGGCGCCACCTTTCTCTTTTGCACCGACGCTTGGTTCCTTGGGCAAACTCCAAAGGAAGTGGCCCCAGGACTTTTTGCGGCCTCTGCACGGAAAAACCGCACAGTCGCCAATGCCCCGCACAACAACAACGGGATGTTGGACTTACGACGGAATTTCACCCCAACCTTGCCGTGGAGCTGGTCTCTCTCTAGCAAAAGATCAGTCGTGTTGTGCTACGTCCGACCCAACAGGACCGAGCCGTTTGGCGCTTCTCCACAAACGGGATTTTCTCTGTCCGTTCAGCATACCGCCTGCAGTTTGCTAGAAGGGCATCTCCGACAGCGCTAGCACTCGTTTGGAAGCAGTGGGCACCCTCCAAATGCAAGTTCTCTGCTTAGACGCTGTTCCTAAGGAGGGTCATGACCTTGGACGCCCTCCTGCGTAGGGGACTGTCGAATAATTACTTCTACGCCCTTTGTCTCTGATGCCTAGAGACCCCGGAACACCTCTTCCTCGAGTGCCCCTTCTCCTGCCAGATTTGGGACCTCCTGGCTTGTAGGCTCAACGCCCCACGACTTCTCCGCTCCGTGTGGACCCACATTGATGATATCAGCGCCTGGTGGGCTGAGGACATCCTACTGCCCAACCTTGCCCCGGGTCTAGGATCCGTCGTGCTAGCAACCTTATGGTACTTCTGGCTCGAAAGAAACAATCGCGTTTTCAATTCGAAGGAGCTGTCACCAATGATTTTCTTTGACTTGCTCGTGGAGGTCTTACGCCTTTGGAGGGTGGCAGACGCTTGTTTTGTAATAAGTTAGCTTACTTGTAGCGTGCGTCCGAGGGAAATGCGCTTAAACCTCCTCCTAAATTTTAATCTTGTAACTTTCTTATTGAATTAATACAAGGCAGTTTTCCTACCTTTTTCTCAAAAAAAAATTATCAAGGCTATGGGCATACTCTTTTTTCTCAATGTGACGCACACAAATTCCAC